>CM033470.1:64264498-64277802 GCA_019447015.1 Hymenochirus boettgeri | reverse complement strand
GACTGTAGTGCGAATCTATACAATAGACTGTACTACTAACTATAATGACTGTACTACTAATATAGCTGTACTAATATATATAGACTGTATATAGCGAACTACTAAAGACTGTACTGACCTAATAAGACTGTACTGATAATATAACTGTATATACTAATATGATGTTACTACTCAATATAGACTGTACTACCATATGTACTCGATATAAACTGTATTGCTAATTGACTGTACTGCTAATTTAGACGTACTGCTAATTTGACTATACTGCCTATATAGACTGTACTGCTAATATAGAGACTGTACTGCTAAATATAGAACGTACTGCTAATATAGACGGTACTGCTGATATAGACTGTACTGCTGATATAGACTTGTACGATACGGATATAGAGTACTGCTAATAGATTACTGCAATATAGACTGTACTGCTGATATAGACGTACTGCTGATATAGACTGTACTACGGATAACGACTGCTTAATATAACTTACTGTCTATATAGACTGTATGATAATATTAGACTGTACTGCTAATATAGACTGTACTGCTAATATAGTCTGTACTGCTAAATAGACTGTAGTACGACATATGAGGTACTACCAATATAGACTGTACTACTAATATAAACTGTACTACTAATATAGACTGTACTACTAATATAGATGTACTACTAATATGAGACTGTACTCGAAATAAACTGTGCTAATCATAGACGTACTACGACTATAGAATGTACTACTAATATTAGACTGTACACCAATATAAACTGTATTATATATAGACTGTACTACTATATAGACTACTACCAATTTAAACTGTACTGCTAATATAGACTGTACTGCTAATATAGACTGTACTACGAATATAAACTGTACTGCTAATATAGACTGTATACGAGATATAGACTGTACTACGAATATTAAACTGTACTGCTAATATAGACTGTACTACCAATATAGACTGTACTACCCAATATAGACTCTGCTAATATAGACTGTACTACTAATTATAGACTGTATGCTAATATAGACCTGCTACTAACTGACTGTATACAATATAGAACTTAACTACTAATATAAAAACTGTACTATAATTAGTCTATACTAAATGTAGACTGTACTACCATAAGACTTACTTCGAACTATAGGACTGCTACTACAATATAGACTGTACTACTATATAATCTATAACCACTAATATAGACAACTACTATATAGAACTAATAATATAGACTGTATGCTAATTATAGACGTATGCTAATATAGACTGTACTACTAATATAGAGCACTACTAATATAGACTGTACTGCTAATATAGAACTGCTGCTTATATAGACTGTATACTAATAACTATATAACTGTACTACTAATATAGACTGTACTGCTAATATAGATCTGTATACTGACTAATATAGACTGTATGCATAATATAGATGTACTGCTAATTAGGACTTGGCTACGAATATAACTGTACGGCTAATTATGAATGTATTGCTAATATAGACTGTACTGCTAATATAGAATGTATTGCTAATATAGACTGTAGTGCTAATATAGACTGTATGCTAATATAGACTGTATTGCAATATAGACTGTAACTGCTAATAGCGACTGTACTACGAATATAAACTTACTACTAATATAGACTGTACTGCTAATATGACGTTATGTAATATGACTGTACTTGCTAATATACTCACGATATAAACTGTACTACCAATATAGATTGTACTACTTACTAACGTACTACTAATTACTGTACTACTAATATAGACTGTACTACCAGAATAGACTCTACTAATATATAGACTAGTATACACTATATAGACTATACCAATTAAACTGAACTGTCAATAAGACTGTACTAGAATAATAGACTGTACTACGAATATAGACCTGTATACTATCGGAAGTCCTCAAATATAGACTGTTACTACTGAATATAGACTGTACCACTAATAAGACTGTACCACGAATATAAACTGTACTACTATAGACTGTACTGCCAATATAAGACTGTACTGCCAATATAGACTGTACTGCCAATATAGACTGTACTGCATAGACTAAGCTAATATAGACTGTACTACGACTATAAAACTGTACTGCTATATAGACTGTACGTGCTAATATAGACTTTTACTACGAATATAAACTGTACTATAATATAGACTACGGCTAATATAGACTACTATGTAATATTAAGTACTACTAATATAGACTGTACGTGCTAATATAGACTGTACTGCAATAGATGTGCTACATATAGACTGTACAGCTAATATAAGAATGTACCGCTAATATAGAACTGTACCGCTAATATAGACTGTCCGCTAATATAGACTGTACGCTATATAGACTGTACCGCTAAGTATAGACGCATCACATATAATATAGACTGTACCACTAAATATAGACTGACCACTAATATAGACTGTACCTACTGCTATATAGACTGTACACATCAACAAAAATGTGCTTGCATGTTTGAAATTCTGCGATTCTTCGCCCAATGCGGATAAGTCTTAACAATGTATTGCCTTTTATAAAAAAAAAAATAACCTAGGACAATTAGTTTCAGTTATGTTAATAAGGAACAGCATGGGTCAAAAAAAGAGCCCCAGGAAAAACCTTTGCCACTACAGATTTGAAGGGATTTACTGACCCTATTTATATATGCCGCCAGGGTTTAACGCCAAGAATTTACGATTAGTGTGTGTTGAGATATGTGGAGATTTTGACACACTGATAACTGTAGTTATTGTTAGTACTCTGCAGATCTCTTGGCCATTTGGTTGGCAATATACGGGTCATTAATTTAAATTGCAATAAATCAATGGATTCCTTCCAGCCGGCCCAATTAATAGACTCTCCATCGATTTGGGTTGTTAAAAAAAATAAAACCCAAGTAGAATTTTCAATGTTTAACTCCTGAAAAGGAAAATCAGAGCCTGCGATTGGTTCCTTAATATTATTACTGGCATTCTGGATATTATTACTTGCACAGTCGTATTTAATGCTCAGCCTGACAGTCTAATATAACTAATCTCATGGTATGGATGAACTTTTCCTTTCATTCCTATTTGGCCATAAAAAACTAATAACCCTTAGGGAAAACATCAAACTCCAGTGGGTAAAATAAAGGGAATCTAAAGCTTGCCTGGAAATAACCAGTTTCCTCCTTCATTGGAAAAACAGAAAAAAGAATATTCTGCTGTAGTGGTTTTGTTTTTTGTTACATGGATTGTTAACATTGCTCCATAGTATTTACATAGTCAATGACTGTGAGTGAAGAACAGCATTGGTATGTTAAAAAATGTTCCAGTCTGCCCTGTGATTGACGCAGCATAGAGATCTGTATCAATACTAACCCTGCAGCTTCAGAGTGGTTACTGAGCCTTGGTTATATAAAGTACTTTTGCTACCCTCCACCATATAATCGGGTGGTACACTTATAGAAACAACCTGGGCAGAGCCTAACCTGATCTCAGCACAGCTCTGTGGCAAGGGGTTTCTCAATAGTGTACATATAAATAGGGGCTGTTGGAGGGTAGGTCTACTGTATAACCTACCCCTGTGGGAATTTCTATGGGAGGAACTGTAAGATATAGACTATAATCTTACAGTTCCAGGAGGAGAAGAAACCAGAGCCAAAAAGGGGTAGATTAAATAAATAATGCACCCCCAACTGTAAATTGATAATAATATTAGAAGTACCTGAGAGTCCGTGCCCTGTATAAAAGGTACTCTGCCTGCGGCCTCGTGGCTTTTATATGGTCACGGAACTCCTTGGTGACTTCTAATATCCTTATAATTTACAGTTGGGGGGGTGCATTATCCACTAATAAACTCCACTGTGATGCCAGGGCTATATTCATAACGCACGTATCGCAAGTTAGTGATACTGCGCATTATCGCTAATGGTACGACCCACAGCCATATGTACTGCTGGGTCATACATTACGCTGAACGTTTCATTGATTAATGAACGTTTGGTCGCTGAATACATGTGGTATAAAACTACCACAATAGTATTCTATGGTTACAGTTAAAGCATTGTATCGCTTTTTAGTGATACCATGCCTTTAATGATTATTAAACCGATCGTTAATTCCGATCAGTTTATAAAACCTTAATTATGGTATGGCCCTTATTGAGCAGGAAGAGGGACACTGAGAAATCCTGGTGAAATAGTATTGGTGTAGCAATGTTGTCGTTATTAACAAATTATTAAAGCTGACGAATTATGCAAATGCACAGGAGTGATCGTTACATATATGCTTTATACAGAACAATCGTGCACCCATGCATGGTCCGAGTTATTGTTCTCTTACTATGTAATAAAGGGACCTTACTATAGTCTGAAAATTCTGTTGGATCAGTGTCACAGGTCTGACTATGAAAGACACTAATGATAATGCTGCAAATGTAAAAATTTAGTCTGGTCCCCCAACAGTCTGAGGGATCGTTATCTAGTCCTTATTCAAAAAGTTTGAGGACCCCTGGTTAAAGGCATTATAAAATAGGGCCCTTTGTGCATTAATTATTTATGTTTTGCCTGTTATATGTATAGGATAAACAATTGTAAAGTGCTATGGGAGTATGTTCAGCAGAACATAAGAAAACTAAAATGCAATAATAATTGTGTTACCAATATGTACATTTAAACAGCATTATGAGGATGCACTAGCTTCAATACTGATTGCTTTCATTACTGTACAATGTTTATATGTAGCATTTGGGCTACATCACAGACCACTGGCTGCCATGTGACATTAACCCCATAAGCAATTAGAACTGTGCGTTATACACAGGAAGAATGCATGTGAGGGTGAGCAGGTGGTGTAAGGATCTAAATCCCTTGGCTGTCTCTGAGATCTCTGACAGAACATAATTGATTTCGTGTTGATTTGAATATTTTAAATATTGTAAAAGTGATGTGACCAGTCAAGCTCATTTATCATGACCTGTACACTTTCAACATGAATAAACTGACAGTCTCTAAAAACATGGGCATGTCATGTTCCCTCTAATCCATTAATAGCTGTCTACGCAAAAAATTTCTATGTCCAATGAATTCCATAGTGTATATATCCTGGTGGACTTATTGTGTGTACAGTTTTAAAACCTGTGAACCATCAATACAGTAATTGTTGGAATTATAAAAGGGATAATGCACATTATTACTTATAGTACACAAAGGTTTTAGTTTGTTAATGTAGCTAAAGTGTAAAAATATTTTTTAATGTGTATAGCTTAAAGAGAAATTTGAGTTTTTTTTTAACCTTTTTTTATTTGTGTTTTTAAAATGTGTTTACTAACCTCCTTAACCCTGGTAACAATTTGCCTTCAGCAGCTAAACTATAGCCCCCACAGCAATGAGGGGTGGGAAAACTGACTAAGAGGGCCCTTAGATCCATGCCAGGTACCGCGATCAGCGTTTTTTAAAACTGCGGTCCAGTACTGGTGTTTTAAACGCTGATTGCGCACACCTTACTACACATAACATAATCAGTGTTTTTAAAAACAGCTCCACTGGGGAGTGGTGTGTGTCAGGATCCTGCCAAAAACTGGCAGGGAAGACCCAGGCCCTGCAGTTTCACTAGTTATGAATGCATGCAGCAGTGCGCTGTAGCACAACACATGGACCACACAATTTGGAACACTGTTAAGTGTGCCCTGTAAATTCCGTGCTGCTGTGTATTTTGAAGAGGCATGCATTCTAAAAACCACAGTGTTTTTTTGGTCTAGTGTAATGAGGCACTAAAAAACATAATAAAATCTATTAAGAATCATTTCAGGGAGTAGGAAACCCACTCCTACCGCTGTTCATACCTACAGACAGAGTAAGGAAGTTGGTCTCCTACCTTCTTTTTCTCCATTCTTTATGTTTTTTAATATTGCTTTACCAGTTTAAAGTCCATTCAAGGGAAGGACTAGTGTACATCAGAAACAGCACTTTTTATTTGGCATTGTGTTTAATGCAGTATTTAATTTCTATTGTAACCTTTGAATTGACAGAACACTGAGACTGTGATAACCATCATTAAACCCATGTTTAAAAGGAAAGGAAGAGTATACATGTGGCTTCCAGAATTGGAAGCAATTCAGATTTCGCTGTTCAGTTCTTTATCTTCAGGCTTTTTATTATGTTACTGTTACCAGGGTTTCTTCTCCTGGTTCAATCCATTTATCACAGAGAGCAGGTCACAAAGCAATCCCTGTCAGATCCCATGGGGAGGCGATTGCAGACTCCCTTTTGAAGCTTTGTAGATCTTATCTTTGCCTGTAATTGCAAACTATTATGGTATTGCTGCAGTTCATTGAACATCACAAGGCAATGTGCCCCCCCCCAGTAATATCCATTTTGCAGGAGATGGCTATGACCCTGGTATAAGTGAGATTACTTACAAACACCACATTTTGCATATTGTTGTTTTTATCACTGGTGCCGGCTACACATTGCAGATTCAATGAAGCATATAATATATGCAGTAGGTTCCCTGGTAAAGACAATAAGAGTTCACTTCCTTTTCCCCCCCCACTGCCTGTTTTTTAACTGTGTATAGCGCAGATACGATTGATGTGGAATAAACAATAAATTCAAATTAAAGGACCTGTTACTTAATTAATATATGACATACGTAGAGTAATGGACCCTTTCTTCTAACCAAGAGCAGTGTAAATGTCTTACAGAATCAAGGCCCAGCAATGTTCCAAAAAGCAAGCAGGACCCTCTTAGCAAGTAAACCCCCCCCCTATGTACTCAGTATTAACATGCATAGCATGTTTTTTGTGGACAATAGGGCCCTTTTTAACATTGCAACTATTTCCTATAGAGTCATAATTCCACAGCCACTTATGATTGCTTAATTGATTCACCTCAAGCCTGCCTAGAGCTTAGTCTGAATAACCCAGAATAGGCCTTATAATTGTCAGAGAAAACCAAAGTCATTAGGAGAACATCAACTCCATCATGCAGATAGTCAACGGTGATTTTTTTATCCCATGGACCGCCAATAAGCCTGACAAGCATTGATATGATTGGTGCCTGTGTGTAGAAAAGAATCTTGTGGGACGATTGTCTAACAATCTTTATTAAAACGTGTACATAGATATATAGTGTTTGACCCTGTAAACTAACATTCTGTTTTATTTTTTTACTGCCGACGTCGTGCTCAAATGGGAGGTATATAAGTTGCCTGCCCCGAAGAGCTTACCACTATGTATCCTATTAGCACAAGTTACACTAACTCCACCTTAACACACTTTAACTGGACCCTAATTTTGATAAGCAATCCAAAAGTGTTGCATAGGGTTTGAAGCTCCTGCAAATAGATCCAGCAGTTAAAAGACATAAATATCAGTCACTCAATAGCTTAGGAAAATGTATTTTATCCTAATGTTTCTTTTAATGCCTATGTGCTAAAGGACCAAATTCACCAATAACACAGTACTCCATAGTTACGTATTGATTGTCTTTTGCAGACAGCTGAGGTAACAACGGGACTGGGTTTTTTGAAGAACGTGCAAAACGTATTTAAAATGGAACTGTCCTTGGAGAGTGACATAGTGGGAAATCTATCATGAGAAAGACACCAGGTATCTGAACATCCTGCATTGCAGGGTGAAAACACACACATGTCCATTACATTTATTAATTATCCCAAAACTCTGTGACACACAGAGGCAAACTCTGCATTGGGCTAGTAATTGGGCAATACAGCACGATGATTATTTGTAAGGATACGGTCTCCTGAGTTAGTACAGCAATGGATCATGTTGTTGTAAACTGTTTTTTTACCCTCTTATTGGAAATGCTGGAAAAATTTTAAAGGCTGAAAATGATCATCAAGATTGTACATTGTCATCTTTGTGTGAATGGCTTCCTTAAAAATTAGATGGCTCATTATGTGAGAAGAACAAATTACGTCACAAGATGTTCTTCTTTAAAGGGCATGTTCACTCTTAAAAAAAGGCCAATTGTCAGTTACCTGCCAACCCCCCCAGCTAATATATTGTCGCACTATTACCTGCATTACAAACCAGATATTAAGGATTATTATTGTCTCCATTCTGGCACAGAAAGACTAATCCCTCCATGCAGACAATTCAAGGCTGTGACAAGTGGACATTACAGCCAATGACTGACTGCTGTTTCACCTGTTGCTCCTCTGCACCTACTCCAGCTTATAAAAAGCTCATTGAGCAGAGGGAGGAGGAGGCAGATAACTTTTGCCAGAAAGGAATAGAACTTACCATTAATATCTGGTTAGAATGGAGTAATAAACTGTAGAAATGCCAGTTTGTGATGCGGGAGATAAATAACAAGTCCCAATTTAATAGGATACCCAGCACGATGTTACTGAACACCGTTGGTTGGCCGATAAATTGGCTGTGTATGGGTTCACATTATCAAGATACGAATAGCCGCTTGTTCGAGATCCACCCCCGGCAAAGGTATCGGTAACAGTCCGTTTGTACACACGTTAGTCACGGTCGGTAAAACCCCAACCCGCGATCCGATGTGTGTACGAACCTTTAGACAACCGAGGTATGACAAATGTTTTAGTTTAGGAACAGCACTCAACAAAGTATGTTTCTATTATTTAAATTGTTATCGTTTCTACTAACCTGTAGTAGTTTGTCAGCAAGTAGCATCGCTAGCGTCAAAAAAAAAGGAAGAAATGAGTTCTTTCGACGTGCAGGTTGTGGGTTCCACTAAAGAACATGAATGCCAGGGGCTATGAAATTATTTTTATGTTCTAACTGAATAATCTAGCTATACAACTTTCAAGTGGTGAGGTGGTAACGTGGTGTTTACTATTGTGTTTAAAAACGGGTTATGACCTGGAACCATAGGGAAGTACAGTGTAGGAAAACTTAACTCCTCTTGATTAAACATTAAAAAACTGTCAATGGTATAAAAATTCCTGATAAAGGGTAAGATTCTCCACGTGCAGGGTCACAGAGACAGACTTCAGGGTTATTAATATTAATGATATTAAAAGTTCCTAAATCGGTTAAAAATGGTGGCATAGTTTTGCCCACGCCAAATCCAATCAACACATATTAGCTTTCAAAATGTTAAATAGTCTGATTGGTTGGGGGGCAAAAATTGGGGATAATAATATTTGAAACTAATATTAAAATTCCTGACTCAAAAAGAAACATTATATGTTCCAGTAAAAAGTAATGATATCAATCAAAACTCTACTGGGACCAAATGAAATACAACAAAACCATTTGTCATAAATACAAGACAAAATATTACTAAGGTTTACCAGTGATATGGCCGGTGACTTTATCTAACAATAAACAAGAGACAATGCTGCCAGTTTATGCTTGGTACATTATTTGTATAGTCATGACCTTTCTGTTACATACGGCCTGTGGGTATTATCTGCCTGTGTTTGAATGAAAAAAGCTTTCAATTCATTCTCTTAACTAGTTCATGGATGTTGTTGAAGAAATTAAGGAAGAATGTGGAGAAAGCACCGATGGGAAGGGTAAACACCATTTACATTTAGTTAATATCATTCTTAATAACTTATGCTGTGTTTCTTATATTAAAGGGAAACTGTGGACCCGCATATGGAAATAGTGTAATTGTCAGGAATTTGTTTCTGGTATTTTTGACAAATTCACTTTCATTTTTTTTTTTTTTACATATTTGAGGACATTTACATTTTTTAGCAACTTTCCTGCTCTAATAACCATGTGACGTCCCCACGTGTCCACGCGTCTCTTTCTTGCTGTTTCCCCTGCACTGAGCATGTGGCACAACCACGAATTAGAAGGAGAAACTAGTATTTGTCCACAGATTCAGAACCTCCTCACCCCCTACCTTTCTGATTAGTGATTTCTTATCTCTTCGGGCTATTTGCACATGTAGGCATGTGGCTGATTGCCAGTTTAAATTAGTAGAACCTGCCTTTTCATTACTCAAAATTTCCCTTTAAAACTCAATAATTTAGATTAATGTAAAGAATGTAAGTTTAATTTAAAGATTAATTGAAAAACTCCCCAAAACATAAAGGGACATAGGCTCACCTCACCTGGTGGTTTAGGGTCCTCACCTGGGACTAGGAGGGCATAGTTGGGGAGGTAATTTCCCCTTTAAAAAATATATGCAAGTTCCTTTCCCTGTTCAATTGAGAAATATGTTATCATTATTGTATGCATGTCCCTTTCCAGAACACTTGGTATGGTTGTTGGGGTTTGCAACTCTCCCCCTCATCTTTATAGCCAGCAAAGGAGTGACCGCATTTTTCTATGCTCTTTGAATCAGTATGGCCAAGAAGCTGCATGATGGTCCTTCATGTGACTTGTGGTGTTTAGAGGTTTATTTGTACCATTCTTTCATCTGCTTCTGGGCCTTGGTTATGGACAAGTCTCTACTGACAACTTTTTTATATGTGGTGGATCTTCCAGGAAGTAGAGTTACGTTATATACTCGGTATAAGCGAGGTTTTTTAGGTAAAAATTAACACTAAAAACCTTGACCGGCTTATACTCGAGTCAACAAGGAACTTACCTTCAATCCCGAGGCAGCCGCTGTCCGGCCGGCAGGTCCAAGTAGTTCTTCGCGGTTGCGCGATTGACTCATCACGCACGCTGGCGGAGACGTCATCGCGCAGCCGCGAAGCATAATGGGAAACTGCCGGCCGGACCCCGCGGCTTGCCTCTGAGCTTGAAGTAAGTTCCTTGTGACCGAGTACGATAACCGACCATCACCTCTTTAACTAAATGCAATAAAGTAATTATAGAGCAAGAAAGTGTGGTTCATCCTGTAACACTCATGCTGGAGTAATCTGGAAAGTTGGGACTGACCAAGCCATCTTCTTTTACAGGCTTTTGATTTTACAGGAAGATAAATAACAATAATGGTAAAATTTGTTATTCTCTGGCTTCAGGATCAGGGTGGATTTAGTATTGACCTTTAATTTATATAAATAGATTTTTTTTATAAACAAAAATTTATGTAAAAATTGACTGTAATCATCCATTGTCAGAGCAGGGCTAATTTTGATATTTTGTAAATATTAAGTTTGAAAACATTGAGCAAATGGTCACCCACAGCTACGGGGGAATGTGGTGAGTCAAAGACGTATGTCAGCCCTCAGCACTTCGTATTAAATACAACCTTTCCCTGAATCGTTATTTCCTTGGCACGGTTACTCCATATCTGAGAGCTATAAGAATGTATTTAAAAGACCAGTTTAAAAAAAGAAAAATCCCTTCCTTACAAATTTCTCTCTGCATTTGACCCAACCTATTCATTTACTCAAAATCTGTAAGTTTTTATCATCATTTAAGTTACCATGGATGATGTTCTACACACACCAACAGAGATGCACATAATTTCGCAAATTAACCTGCCCTCATGTTGCTGGTGATGTTATAAAGGGAATGTTAATGAATTTGTTTTTTAAATTATTAGTTATAATATAAATATCTAGTTATTCTACAGATCCTTTTATTTTGAATAACTATTTTGTGTTTATACACTCTTGCTATGCTTGGTTGTTTCATTAGTGAGCGGACTTTAGGTTTCTGTAATGGTCCTTCTACTTCCGCAGGATGCACACTTTCTTGTAATGTTCCTAACAGTTAATTTCTATGATGGCTGCTGTTGGATGGGTCAAAGATGCCGATTTCTTCTGAGCAACTAAATCAATAGCAGGGGCCTGCAAACAGGAAGTCAGTTATTTCGATGCATATTATTATAACAAAAAAATTCTGAATGGAACTTTAAGAGGCATTGGGATGGTACATACTGCTTTCTTTTTCTTAAAATCATATGTATTTGCTGAAACTTCCCGTAAAACACTTTAAAAAAACTGTTACATGGCGGAAATCGATTGGGTAAAGTTGGCAACATTTTTTTAGGGGCTTTAGAGACAATTGAAAGATCATTCATTTAATAGTCAAAAACATTTGCAAAATTGATGGCCTGCACTGAATATGAGGTTCTCTCACGCAGGTCATGGTAATCTGTTGTACTTCAATTAATCAACTGAACTTAAAGTTCACCTGTACATAAACTGAGGATATACATCAATGGGGATAACACGGTTCGCACGTACATAACTGTAGCATAACAGAGGATAGTACACTCAATGGGGATACCACGGTTCTCATACAGAGCTCACGAGATACACATGGGTAAGTTCCCATAACATATGTACAAGGATATACATCCAAGGGGATCACCGGTTCTCCAGTACATACAAATCTGTACATAACAGAGGATATACATCAATGGGGAAACCGGTTTCCTTCTACATAATCTGACATAACAGATATATCCTCAAGGGGATACACGGTTCTTCCAGTACTAACTGTAATAACAGAGGATATATCAATGGGGATACACGGTTCTTCAGTACAACTGTACATAACAGAGATTATACATCAATGGGGATTGACACGGTTTTGTACTCGTACAAACGTACTCAGTACGCTCGTATAACTGTACAGAACAGAGGATATTACATTAATGAGTGATCCAAATTTTTTAGCCAGCTGTACACAACAAGAGTACATATATCATCAATGTACAAAGCAAAGGTATGTAGGGAGCTTCAAAAGAAAGTACAGAAGATAAAAAAGTCCAGAGGTTGAACGTGTGGGCGCAGTTTATTGGAAAGAACTTAAAAGGCGTAATCCCCGGGTATTAGCAAAATGTACCTAATACAAGTGTATTCATGTGATTCTCACCTATAAAGACTTGTGAACTAATCTGTAATTTGTAAAAAAACACTGTAATGGACACTTACCATTATGCCTATGCCTCTGTGGCTGGGACGGTGGTGATTCCATAGACCCTAAATTGGAAATCACTGGTACAGGGAGGATTTTAGGGATTCTAAAAAATCTGCAAAATCTCGTGGGGAATTTCTATGTTAAGTTACAAAGTTGCCTTAGATCTCATAAAAGGATACCATTATCTAAGAATTTAATTTTTAAAATGGAAAGTACCTGGGGCAGATTTGTAGATGATGTTCCTACCTCACAAATACTTGGTGAGAGTTACAGCATGTATTATTGCCAGAGAGTACGGGACTGTAATGTATTTAAAGTGCTGATGAAACCACATGGAGACTGGCGGGAAATCTTCGGGTGGGCTCTCAGAAAGTAGTACAGTCTATATTAGTAGTACAGTCTATATTAGTAGTACAGTTTATATTAGTAGTACAGTCTATATTGGTAGTACAGTCTATATTCGTACTACAGTCTATATTAGCAGTACAGACTATATTAGCAGTACAGTCTATATTAGCAGTACAGTCTATATTAGCA
>CM033470.1:64088080-64264342 GCA_019447015.1 Hymenochirus boettgeri | reverse complement strand
TGATACTAATCATACTTAATATAGACTGTACTACGAATATAAAACTGTTATGCTAATATAGAATGTACTGCTAATATAGACTGTACTACTAATATAGACTGTACATACCAATATAGACTGTACTACCAATATAGACTGTATAGCGAAATATAAACTGTATTGTAATTTAGACTGTACTGCTAATTTAGACTGTACATATTAGACTTACTGCTAATATAGACTATATGCTGCTAATATAGATGTACTGCTAATATAGACGTACTGCTAATATAGACGTACTGTGATATAGACTGTACTGCTGATATAGACTGTACTACGGATATAGACTGTATGCTAATATAACTTTACTGCAATATAGACTGTACTGCTGATATAGACTGACTGCTGATATAGACTGTACTAACGGATATAGACTGTACTGCTAATATAGACTTTACTGCTAATATAGACTGAATGCTAATATAGACTGTACTGCTAATATAGACTGTACTGCTAATATAGTCTGTACGCTAATATAGACTGTAGTACGAATATAGACTGTACTACCAATATAGACTGTACTACTAATATAACTGTAATACTAAATAGACGTACTACTAAATAGACTGTACTACTAATATAGACTGTACTACGAATATAAAACTGTACTGCTAATATGACTGTACTACGAAATAGACTGTACTACTAATATAGACTGTACTACCAATATAAAACTGTATTACTAATAAGACTGTACTACTAATTAGACTACTACCAATTAAACTGTACTGCTAATATAGACTGTAATGCTAATATAGACTGTACTACGAATATAAACTGTACTGCTAATATAGACTGTATACGAATAGACTGTACTACGAATATAAACTGTACTGCTAATATAGACTGTACTACCAATATAGACTGTACTACCAATATAGACTACTGCTAATATAGACTGTACTACTAATATAGACTGTACTGTAATATAGACTGTACTACTAACATGACTGTACTTCTAATATAGACTTAACTAATAATATAAACTGTACTACTAATATAGTCTCTATACATAATGTAGACTGTACTACCATTAAGACTCTAATTCGAATATAGACTGTACTACTAATATAGACTGTACTACTAATATAATCTATACCACTAATATAGACAACTACTAATATAGACTACTACTAATATAGACTGTATTGCTAATATAGACTGTATTGCTAATATAGACTGTACTACTAATATAGACTGCACTACTAATATAGACTGTACTGCTAATATAGACTGCTGCTTATATAGACTGTACTACTAATATACTAATATAGACTGTACTACTAATATAGACTGTACTGCTAATATAGACTGTACTGCTAATATAGACTGTACTGCTAATATAGACTGTACTGCTAATATAGACTGTGCTACGAATATAAACTGTACTGCTAATTTAGACTGTATTGCTAATATAGACTGTACTGCTAATATAGACTGTATTGCTAATATAGACTGTATTGCTAATATAGACTGTATTGCTAATATAGACTGTATTGCTAATATAGACTGTATATGCTAATAGAGACTGTACTCGAAATATAACATTTACTACATAATATAGACTGTACTGCTAATATTACTGTACTATAATAGACTGTACTGACTAATATACTGTACTACGATATAACATTATACCCATATAGATGTACTACTAATATAATGATACTACTATATAATGACTACTAATATAGAATGTACTACCAATATAGACTCTACTACTAATATAGACTGTACTACTAATATAGACTACTACAATTTAAAATTGACTGCTAATTGATGTATACGAATATAGACTGTACTACGAATTAGACTGTACTACGATATAGACTGTACTAAAATAAGTACTACGAATATGACTGTACCACTAATATAGACTGTACCACGAATTATAAAATGTACTAAATATAGACTGTACTGCCAATATAGACTGTACTGCCAATATGACTGTACCAATATAGACTGTACTGCCAATATAATGTACTGACTAATATAGACTGTACTACGACATAAACTGTACACTAATATAGACTGTACTGCTAATATGACTTTACTACGAATATAAACTGTACTATAATATAGACTACTGCTAATATAGACTACTGTACTATAATATAGACTGTACTACTAATATAGACTGTACTGTAACTAAATGTATGCTAATATAGACTGTACGCTAATGACGTACCGCTAATATAGACTGTACCGCTAATATAGACTGTACCGCTAATATAGACTGTACCGCTATAGACTGTACCGCTAATATAGACTGTACCGCTAATATAGACTGCATCACTAATATAGACTGTACCACTAATATAGACTGTACCCTAATATGACTGTCCTACTGCTAATATAGACTGTACCACATCAACAAAAATGTGCTTGCATGTTGAAAATTCCTGCGATTCTTCGCCAAATGCGGTAATAAGTCTTAACAATGTTATTGCCTTTTATAAAAAAAATAACCTAGGACAATTGTTTCATTATGTTAATAAGGAACATGCCATGGGTCAAAAAAAGAGCCCCAGGAACACCTTTTTGCCACTACAGATTTGAAGGGATTTACTGACCCTATTTATATATGCCGCCATGGTTTAACGCCAAGAATTTAAGTTATTGTGTTGAAGATTATGTGGAGATTTGACTACACTGATAACTGTAGTTATTGTTAGTACTCTGCAGATCTCTTGGCCATTGGTTGGCAATATACGGGTCATTAAATTTAAATTGCAAATAAATCAATGGATTCCTTCCAGCCGGCCCAATTAATAGACTCTCATCGATTTGGGTTGTTAAAAAAAATAAAACCCAAGTAGAATTTTCAATGTTTAACTCCTGAAAGGAAAATCAGAGCCTGCGATTGGTTCCTTAATATTATTTACTGGCATTCTGGATATTATTACTTGCACAGTCGTATTTAATGCTCAGCCGACAGTTCTATTATAACTAATCTCATTGGTATGGATGAACTTCCTTTCATTCCTATTTGGCCATAATAAATAATAACCCTTAGGGAAAACATCAAACTCAGCAGTGGGTAAAATAAAGGGAATCTAAAGCTTGCCTGGAAATAACCAGTTTTCCTCTTCATTGGAAAACAGAAAAAAGAATTTCTGCTGTATGCTGGTTTTGTTTTTTGTTACATGGATTGTTACATTGCTCCATAGATTGTTACATAGTCAATTGAGCTGTGAGTGAGAAGCAGCATTGGTATGTTTAAAAAATGTATCCAGTCTGCCCTGTGATTGACAGGAGCATAGAGATCTGTATCAATACTAACCCTGCAGCTTCAGAGTGGTTACTGAGCCTTGGTTTATATAAAGTACTTTTGCTACCCTCCACCATATAATCGGCGGTACACTTATAGAAACAACTGGTGCAGAGCCTAACCTGATCTCAGCACAGCTCTGTGCAATGGGTTCTCAATAGTGTACATAATAATAGTGGCTGTTGGAGGGTAGGTTCTTACGTGTATAACCTACCCCGTGGTGAATTTCTATGGGAGGAACGTAAGATTATAGCCTTATAATCTACAGTTCCCGGAGGAGAAGAAACCAGAAGCCAAAAAGGGGTAGATTATAATAAATAATGCACCCCAACTGAAATTATAATAATATTAGAAGTCACCTTGGAGTTCCGTGCCCTGTATAAAAGGTACTCTGCCTGCGGCCTCGTGCTTTTATATGGTCACGGAACTCCTTGGTGACTTCTAATATCCTTATAATTTACAGTTGGGGGTGCATTATCCATATATAACTCACTGTGATGCCAGGGCTATATTCATAAACGCAGTTATCGCAAGTTAGGGATACTGCGCATTATCGCTAATGTACGACCACAGCCATAATGTACTGCTGCGGTCATACCTTTACGCTGAACGTTCATTGATAATGAACGTTTGGTCGCTGAATACCATGTGGTATAAAACTACCAAATAGTATTCTATGGTTACAGTTAAAGGCACTGTATCGCTTTTTAGTGATACCATGCCCTTAATGATTATTAAACCGATCGTTAATTCCGATCAGTTTAATAAACCTTAATTTATGAGATGGCCCTTATTGAGCAGGAAGAGGGACACTGGAGAAATCTGGTGAAATAGTATGGTTGTAGCAATGTATGTTCTTATTAACAAATTATTAAGCTGACGAATTATTGCAAATGCACAGGAGTGATCGTTACATATATGCTTTATACAGAACAATCGTGCACCCATGCATGGTCCGATGTATTGTCTCTCTCTACTGTATAAAGGGACCTATCTATAGTCTGAAAATTCTGTTGGATCAGTGTCACAGGTCTGACTATGAAAGACACTAATGATAATGCTGTGCAAATGTAAAAATTTAGTCTGGTCCCCAACAGTCTGAGGGATCGTTATCTAGTCCTCTATTCAAAAAGTTTGAGGACCCCTGGTTAAAGGCATTATAAATAGGGCCCTTTGTGCATTCAATTATTATGTTTTGCCTACGTTATATGTAATAGGATAAACTAATGTAAAGTGCTATGGAGTATGTTCAGCAGAACATAAGAAACTAAAATGCAATAATAATTGTGTTACCAATTACTGTACATTTAAACAGCATTATGAGGATGCACTAGCTTCAATACTGATTGTTTCATTACTGTACAATGTTATATGTAGCATTTGGGTACATCACAGACCACTGGCTGCCAATGTGACATTACCCCATAAGCAATTAGAACTGTCGTTATACACAGGAGATGCAATGTGAGGGTGAGCAGGTGGTGTATGGATCTAAATCCCTTGGCTGTCTCTGTTGAGATCTCTGACAGACACTTAATGATTTTCTGTTGATTGAATATTTTAAATATTGTAAAAAGTGATGTGACCAGTCAAGCTCATTTATCATGACCTGTACACTTTTCAAAATGAAATGACAGTCTCTAGAAACATGGGCATGTCATGTTCCCTCTCATCCATTAATAGCTGTCTACGCAAAAAATTCTATGTCCAATGAATTCCATAGTGTATATATTCCTGGTGGACTATTTGTGTGTACAGTTAAAAAACTGTTTGACCATCATATACAGTAATATGTTGGAATAATAAAAAGGGATAATGCACATTATTACTTATAGTACACAAAGGTTTTAGTTTAGTAGCTTAAAAGTGTATAAAATATTTTATTGTGTATAGCTTAAAGAAGAATGAGTTTTTTTTACCTTTTTTTATTTTGTTTTTAAAATGTGTTTACTAACCTCCTTAACCCTGGTAACAATTTGCCTTGCAGCAGCTAAACTATAGCCCCCACATGCAATGAGGGGTGGGAAACTGACTAAGAGGGCCCTTAGATCCATGCCAGGTACCGCGATCAGCTGTTTTAAATACTGCCGGTCCAGTACTGGTGTTTTAAACAGCTGTGCGCACACCTTTACTAACATGCACATAATCAGTTGTTTAAAAACAGCTCCACTGGGGAGTGTGTGTGTCAGGATCCTGCCACAAAACTGGCAGGGAGACCCAGGCCCCTGCAGCTTCACTAGTGTATGAATGCATGCAGCAGTGCGCTTAGCACAACACATGGACCACACAATTTGGAACACTGTTAAGTGTTCCCTGTGTAAATTCCGTGTGCTGCTGTGTATTTTGAAGAGCATGCATTCAAAACCACAGGTTTTTGGTCTAGTGTGAATGAGGCACTAAAAACAATAATAAAATCCTATTAAGAATCATTTCCAGGGAGGTAGGAAACCCACCCCTACCTCCTGTTTACCTACAGCAGAGTAAGGAAGTTGGTCTCCACCTTCTTTTTCTCCATTCTTTATGCTTTTTAATATGCTTTACCAGTTTATGTCCATTCAAAGGGAAGGACTAGTGTACATCAGAAACAAGCACTTTTTTATTTGGCATTGTGTTTAATGCAGTATTTAATTTCTATTGTAACCTTTGAATTGACCAGAATACATGAGACTGTGTAACCATCAATGTTACATAGGAAAGGAAGATATACATTGTGGCTTCCAGTAATTGAAGCAATTCAGATTTCGCTTTTCAGTTCTTATCTTCAGGCTTTTTATTATGTTACTGTTACCAGGTTTTCTCTCCTGGTTCAATCATTTATCACAGAGAGCAGGTCACAAAGCAACCCTGTCAAGATCCCATGGGGGGAGGCGATTGCAGACATCCCTTTTGAGCTTTGTAGATCTTATCTTTGCCTGTAATTGCACAACTATTATGGTATTGCTGCAGTTCATTGAACATCACAAGGCCAATGTGCCCCCCCCAGTAATATCCATTTTGCAGGAGATGCGCTATGACCTGGTATAAGTGATTTTACTTACAACACACATTTTGCATATTGTTGTTTTATATCACTGGTGCCGTCTACACATTGCAGATTCAATGAAGCATAATATATATATGCAGTAGGTTCCCTGGTAAAGACAATAAGAGTTCACTTCCTTTTCCCCCACTGCCTGTTTTTAACTGTGTATAGGCAGATGACGATGATGTGGAATAAACAATAATTCAAATTAAAAGGACATGTTACTTTAATTAATATATGACATACTGTATGAGTAAATGTACCCTTTCTTCTAACCAAGAGCAGTGTAAAGTCTTACAGAATCAAGTGCCCAGCAATGTTCCAAAAAGCAGAGCAGGACCCTCTTAGCAAGTAAACCCCCATACTGACTCAGTATTACATTGCATAGCATGTTTTTTTGGACAATAGGGCCCTTTTTAACATTGCAACTATTTCCTATAGAGTCATAATCCACAGCACATTATGATTGCTTAATTGATCACATCAAGCCTGCCTGAGCTAGTCTGAATAACCCATGATAGGCCTATAATTGTCAGAGAAAACCAAGTCATTAGGAGAACATCAACTCCATCATGCAGATGTAGTAACGGTGATTTTTATCCCATGACTCGCAATAAGCTGACAAGCATTGATAATGATTGGTGCCTGTGTGTAGAAAAGAATTGCTGGGACGATATGTCTAACAATCCTATTAAACACGTGTCATAGATATATAGTGTTTGACCTGTTAAACCTAACATCTGTTTTATTTTTTTTTTTACTGCCATTCTGTGCTTCAAATGTGAGGTATAAGTTGCCCCCCGAGAGTTACCATCTATGTCCTATTAGCACAAGTTACATTAACTCCACCCCTTAAAACCACTTAACTGGACCCTAATTGCATAAGCATCCAAAAGTGTTCATAGGGTTTGAAGCTTCCTGCAAATAGATCCAGCAGTTAAAAGACATAAATATCAGTCACTCACTAGCTTAGGAAAATGTATTTTATCCTAAATGTTTTTTAATGCATTCATGTGCTAAGAGAATACCAAATCATCCTAATAACACAGTACTCCCATAGTTACGTATTGATTGTCTTTTGCAGACAGCTGGGATAACAACGGGGACTGGTTTTTTGAAGAACGTGCAAAACGATTTTAAAATGGAACTGTCCTTGGAATGACATAGTGCGGAAATCTATCATGAGAAAGACAACCAGGTATCTGAACATCCTGCATTGCAGGGTGAACACACACATGTATTACATATTAATTATCCCCAAACCTCTGTGCCACACAGAGGCAAACTCTGTCATTGGGCAGTAATTGTGGCCATACAGACAGATGATTATTGTAAGGATACGGTATCCTGATTTAGTACAGCAATTGGATCATGTGTTGTAAACTGTTTTTTTCCCCTCCTTATTGGAAATGCTGGAAAAATTTTAAAGGCTGAAAATGATCATTCAAGATTGTTACAATTGTCATCTTTGTGTGAATGGCTTCCTTAAAAAATTAGATGGCTCATTATGTGAGAAGAACAATTACGTACACAAGATGTTCTTCTTTAAAGGGCATGTTCACTCTTAAAAAAGGCCAATTGTCAGTTACTGCCAACCCCAGCTAATATATTTCGCACTTTATTACCTGCATTACTAAACAGATATTTAAGGATTATTATTGTCTCCATTCTGGCACAGAAAGCTAATCCCTCCATGCAGACAATCAAGGCTGTGACAAGTGACATTACAGCCAATGCTGATGCTGTTTCACCTGTTGCCTCCTCTGCACCTACTCAAGCTTATAAAAAAGCTCATTGAGCAGAGGGAGGAGGAGGCAGATAACTTTGCCAGAAAGGAATGAACTTACCATTAATATCTGGTTAGAAATGGATTAATAAACTGGTAGAAATGCCAGTTTGGTGATGCGGGCAGATAAATAACAAGTCACCATTTATAGGATCAGCAAGATGTGTACGAACGACCGTTTTGGCCGATAATTGGCCTGTGTATGGGCACTTTATCAGACGAAATAGCCGCTTGTTGGAGATCCACCCGGCAGATCGGACAGCCGTTTGTACACATCGTGAGTCACGGATCGGCACCCGCGATCGCATGTGTGTACGAACCTTTAGAAACAGAGGTATTAAAATGTTTTAGATTAGGAATGCACCTCAACAAAGTATGTTCACTTATTTAAATTGTATTAGTTTCTATAACCCGTATAGTTTGTCAGCAAAGTGAGCTAGTCGTAAAGAAAAGAAGAAAGAATGAGTCTTTAGGACTGCAGGTCTGTGGGTTCCCTAAAGAACCTGTGCCAGGGCTATGAAATTATTTTATACTGTTCTACTGTAACTAGTACAATGTTCAATGTGGGTAACGTGGTGTTTACATTTGTTTAAATAGGGTATGACCTGGAACCTAGGGAAGTTACAGTGTAAAACTCTCATTGATTTAACTGTCATGGGTATAAAATTCTTAAAAGGAGTCTCCACGTGCAGGGTCACAGAACATTCAGGGTTATTAATAAAAGTTCTAATCGGTTAAAATGGTGTAGTTTTGACCCAACCAATCACATATTAGCTTCAAATGTTAAATAAGATCTGATTGGTTGGGGCCAAATTGGATAACTATATTTGACATTTAATTCCTGACAAACATTATTATTTCCAGTAAAGTAATGATATAATCAAACTATACTGGGACCAAAATGAAATAAAACCATTTGTCATAAAATCACAAAGAGATTCTAGGTTTACCAGTAATGGCGGTGACTTTATCTAACAATAAAAGAAGACAATGCTGCAAGTTTAATGCTGTACATATTTGTAGAGTCAATGACCTTTCTGTTACACGGCCTGTGGGTATTATCTGCTGTGTTTGAATGAAAAAAAGCCTTTAATTACATTCTCTTAACTAGCTTCCATGGATGTTGTTGAAGAAATTAAAGGAGATGTGGAGAAAGCACAGAATGGAAGGTAACACATGTACATTGTTAATTCATTAATAACTTATTCAGTGTTCTTTAATTAAAGGGAAACTGTGGACCAATATGACAATATGGTAAATGTCAGGAATTGCTTCCTGAGTATTTTTGCAATTCACTTTCATTTTTTTTTTTTTACATATTTTTGAAGACATTTACATTTTAGCACTTCCTGCTCTGAAACCATGTGACAGTCCCCCTTTCCACGGTCTCTTTCTTTGCTTTCTCCTGCACTGAGCATGTGCCAACCACAGATTAGAAGGAGAAACTAGTATTTGTGACCACAGATTCAGAACCTCTCACCCCCACCTTTCGATTAGTGATTTCTTATCTCTGGGCTTTGCAACATGTAGAGATGTGGCTGATGCTCATTTTAAATGTAGGAACCTGGCCTTTCATTAAAAATTCCCCTTTAACTCAAATAATTTAGATTAATGTAAAGAATGTAAAGTTTAATTAAAGATTAAATTGGAAAAAACTCCCCAAACATAAAGGGACATAGGTCCTCACCCTGGTGGTTTAGGTCTCACCCTGGGCACTAGGAGGCATTAGTTTGGGGAGGTATAGTTCCCCTTTAAAATATATGCAAGTCTCTTCCTTCACATGTGAGAAATATGTTATATTTATGTATGCATGTCCCTTCCAGAACAACTTGTATGGTTTGGGTTTGCACTCTTCCCTCATCTTATAGCCAGCAAAGGAGTGCGACATTTTCTAATGGCTCTTTGAAATCAGTAGTGGCAAGAGCTGCATGATGGTCCTGTATGGATTGTGGTGTTTAGAGGTTATTTTTTACCATCTTTCATTCTGCTTTGGTTGGTATGGACACGTCTACTAACTTTTATATGTAGGTGATCTTCCAGGAAGTAGAGTACCGTATATACTCGAGTATAAGTGAGGGTTTTTAGGTTTAAAAATTAACCTAAAAACCTTGACTCGGCTTATACTCGAGTCACAAGGAACTTACCTTCATCCAGAGGCAGCCGCTGTCCGGCCGGCAGTTCCCAGTAGTTCTTCGCGGTTGCGCGATGACGTCATCACGCACGCTGGCGGGATGACGTCATCGCGCAGCCGCGAAGCAGATGGGAACTGCCGGCGGACTCGCGGCTGCCTCTGGATTGAAGGTAAGTTCCTTGTGACTGAGTATAAGCCGACCATCACCTCTTAAACTAAAACTGCAATAAAGTAATTTATAGAGCAGAAGTGGGTTCATCCCTGTAACACTCACTGCTGAGAGTTCTTGGAATATTGGACTGACCAAGCCATCTTATATTTCAGGCTTTTGATTTTACAAGGAAGATAATAACAATAATGGTAAAATTTTTTATATCATCTGGCTCAGGCGTGGATTTAGTATTGACCTTTAATTTAAATATAGATTTTTTTTATAAACAAATATTTATGTAAATTTACTGTAATCAATCCATGTCAGAGCAGGTCTAATTTTAATTTTTGTAAATATTTAATGTTTGAAACATTGAGCAAATGTCACCCACAGCTACGGTGGGAATGTTGGTGAGTCAAAGAAGTAGTAAAGCCCTTCAGCACTTCGTGTAAAATACCAACCTTTCCACTGAATCGTATTTCCTGCACGGTTACTCCTATATCTGTAGTATAATATGTATTTAAAGACCAAGTTAAAAAAAAGAAAAATCTCACCTTCCTTACAAATTGCCTCTGCATGTGACCAACCTATTTCATTTACATCCATCATCTGTACATGTTTTTTGATCATTTAAGTTACCCGGATGATTTCTCACACCACACATCAGAGAGATGCAATAAATTTCGCAACTTACCTGCCCTCATTGCTGTGATGTATTAAAGGGAATGTTTAATGGAAAATATTGTTTTTAAATTATTAGTTATATTACAAATATCTAGTTATTCTACATATCCTTTTTATTTGAATAAAACATTTGTGTTTATACATTTGCTATGCTTTGTGTTGTCATAGTGAGCTGACATTTTAGGTTCTGTAATGGTCCTTCTACTTCCCAGGATGCACCACTTTCTTGTAATGTTCCTAACAGTAATTTTACTGATTGGCTGTGATGGGTCAAAGATGCTCGGATTTCTTCTGAGCAACTAAATCAAGTAGCAGGGGCCCTGCAAACAGGAAGTCAGTATTTGATGCATTTATTATACCACAAAAAAATGCTGAATGGGAAATTTAAGGTCATTGGGATGGTAAAATACTGCTTTTTTCTTAAATCATATGTATTGAACTGAACTTCCCGTTAAACACTTTAAAACTGTTACACTGGCGGAAATGCGATTGGTAAGTTGCAAAATTTTGTAGGGCTTTAGAGACAATTGAAAAGTCATTCATTTTAATGAAAAAACATTTGCAAAATTGATGGCTGCACTGAAATGAGGTTCTCATTCACGCAGGTCATGGTATATCTGTTGTATTCAATTAGATCAACTGAACTTAAAGTTCATAACTGTACATAACTGAGGATATACATCAATGGGGATACACGGTTCTCCAGTACATAACTGTACTAACAGAGGATATACATCAATGGGGAACAGAGTTCTCCAGTACATATGTACATAAAGAGGATATACATCAATGGGGATACACGGTTCTCCAGTACAATAACTGTACATAACAGAGGATATAACAATGGGGATACACGGTTCTCCAGTACAAACTGTACATAAACAGAGGATTACATCAATGGGATACACGGTCTTCATTACATAACTGTACAAACAGAGGATATTACATCAAGGGATACACGGTTCTCCAGTACATAACTGACATAACAGAGGTTATACATCAATGGGGATACACGGTTCTTCAGTACTTAATGTACATAACAGGGATATACATCAATGGGGATACACGGTTCTTCAGTACTTACTGTACAGAACAGAGGATAACATTAATGAGGATCCAAAATTTTAGCCAAGCTGTACATAACAGAGTATATATATCATCAATGTACAAAGAAAGGTATGTAGGGAGCTCAAAAGAAAGTACAGAAGATTAAAAAGTACAGAGAGTCACGTGCTGCAGTTTATTGGAGACGTATTAGCAAAATGTACTAAAACAGTGTTTCATGTGATTATCACCTTATAAAGACTTGAACTATATCTGTAATTTTTAAAACACTGTAATGGCACTTACCATTATGCTCTGCCTCTGTGGCTGGGAGGTGATTCCATAGACCTAAATTGGAAATCAATGTCCATGGAGGATTTTAGGGATCTAAAAACTCTGAAAATCTCTTGTGGATATTTCTATGTTATAGTTACAAATTTGGCCTTAGATCTCATTAAAGGATAACTATACTCTAAGAATTAATTTTTAAAAATGGAAAGTACCTGGGGCAGGGATGTAAGATTGATGTTTCTACTCACAATATACTTTGGTTGAGGAGTTACAGCATGTATATTTGCCAGATTAGTACTGGACTAGTAATGTATTAAAGTGCTGAAACCACATGGAAGACTGGCGGAATCTTCGGGCTGTGCTCCTCCACAGAAACAATATTGGGAGGGTAGGAATTACCAGTCCCATATCCCTGTCCCAAGTCATTTTCATTTTAACTGTTTTTTTTATTAATACTATAGTTTAAATTATTCTAATTATGTAGTTTGGGAAATCCCTGACATGTATTAAAGAACTCTGGCCTGTGGCCTCATAACTCCATGGGGACTTTTAATTTTTAATATCCTCATACAGGGTATCCCAACCCTTCCCAGCAGTCACAGGAGTTCCCAAGTTTGGGGTGGTCTCCCGCGAGACCAACCCAAAGTCCCCTGACTGCCAGGACCGGATCCTCCGCCTCTGAAACCCCTCCCCCCCAAACTCCCCACCACACCCTAACCCCACTCCATTCTACCCCCTGGATTTCAATGACATGAAACGCCATACCCACTTCCCCCCACCATGCTCGAAGCCACGTTTGGCATATTTAACAACCGAGGGGTTGTTGTTAATCAATGAGTTTGTTGTATAAGCCCTTTAAGTGCCTGACTTTTCAATGATTCTGTGACCAGGAGTCACCTAATTTTGTGTATGTGTGAGTGTTTATTGTGCCAATGATCCTAAAGATATACATTTTATCTTGTTACTAGTGTTGTGGAAAACAAACCGAAAACCAGGAGATACCAGGAATGTCCGTTCGGATCTTGATAACCGAGTTTACGTAGTCACAGATCAATGCCTCATTCTGAAAGGTAAGAAGGGATTACTTATTATCTTAATATACCTTATATTCGAGTATAATTCGATCCATGTATAGGCCGAGGTACTTTTTTCCTAAAAAAATAAGAAAACTGATCGGCTCAATTATAAGCAGAGCCAGAAATTATGAACTTCTACTGCCCCCAGACCTCATACGGTCTAGCTTATTGTAGGGGGGGGGAAAGGTAGTCCGTGATGTCACCGGGGTTCCCTTATCACGGAACTCCTCTTCATGGGGCCGACTTCCATTATGCGGTCACCCCCTGATTGCCCTTAGCTGCCTTAACGGGGCAGTAGCAGAAAAAGTGCTTTGACTCAAGTATAAGCTGAGGGTAGCTTTTCAGGTTCATTTTAAAAAAACAAAAACCTTTTATACTAGTATATACGGTAACAGGTAGGCTGTCACATAAAACAAAAAAATGGATTTTAGGCTGTACATAAAAGCAAAAAAACTAGGACCCTCACTCAAGTAACAGGATATTTTTTTACAGTTTACCGTTTATTGACAATGTTGTGAGCATATAAAACATTGCGCGTTGAAGATCTCAATTTAGATCCAACAATTTATTTTTTTTAAGCAAAGCATCAGGTCTGTTGATGTTACGTATGTGGATGTCAGTGTGGCTGAACAGAAGTGATCACAACAACAAAAAGATTTTTCATGTGAATTTAAACTTTTTGTGGAATGTAATTGTGTGTATGTATAGTAAACACACACTGCATATTATCCATCATATTCTTGATTTGCTACAAACACTTTTTAGACTGTGCAATCAGAAAGCATTTCTTATCAATTATTTATACAAATACTATAGTTAGTGTCAGCGTTCCTATACTGTCTGGTTTCACTTTTAAGGGTAGCAATTTACTTGACAAAATGATGGAAAGAAACAAGAAATGGCGAAGATGACACTCAGAGCCTGAAAAGCACAAGATCTAGTAAGGGCATGTCACATTGCTTGTATTTTTGGCTGGGTTTCGGAAATAGGCTACGCACATCAATTGTGGGGCTTATTTTTTAAGACAAACAAAAGTTTGCCTGTGATATTTACCTAGAGCAACCATTACACTGGTTTCAACAGTGGCTTAATAAAAGCTAACTGCTGGTTGTTGCCATGGATAACCAGATAGTAAAAAGCTAACTGCTGGTTGTTGCCATGGATAACAGGTATTAAAACATAACTGCTGTTTGGTTGCCATGGATAACCAGAAAGTAAAAAGCTAATTGCTGGGTGGTTGCAGTTGCGATAACCAGAATAGTAAAAAGCTAACTGCTGGTTGGTTGCCATGGATAACCAGAAAGTAAAAAGCTAATTGCTGGTTGGTTGCATGAGGGGTGTTCCTAGGGTTTTTGACACCTGAAACAACTTTTAAAGCCGCCTATGGCAAACTTGCCATGGAAAACCAAATAGTAAAAGAGAACTGCTGGTTGGTGCTGGATTAATAACAGTGGTAAACTATTGCAAGCTTATTGCATTAGCCCCATTTTATCTTGTTAATATAATTCAAACCTCATTCATATAATTAATTTTTGCAATAACTAAAGTAATTAACCAAAGTATAGTTCTAAAAGTAATTTTACAATTAAGATAAGTCAAAAAATGATTCTAAGTGCGTCGATTCTATTTTCACCCAAGTGTAACATACCTGACCTCGATCGCCGATGCAGTATACTCTGCTGTGAATACAATAGTACAGGCCTGTAAATGTCTAAAAGACAAAAATGAAAGGAAAATAATTACCATTTTTTTTTACACAATTGTTATTTAAACAACCAACGAAACCCAAATCCAATTTTTTTTAAGACCGTCGTGTTTTACTTTCAATAAAAATAAGAAAAAATGACAGTTTTTTAAAAAAAAATAAAAACAATTCTCTTCTTTCTGGTTATGGCTTATTTATTGTTTCTTATTGCAAACAACTCACTAACCTGTAGATCCAGGATACATTGGAGCTATTGATCACAGCTTGACGACCTGGTATGTTCATAACTAAAAGGGGTATGATAGATCCTCACCAAACTTCTTGCTAACCGTTACTTGATAAAACCCCTTCAGTGGTATGATAATAATATTTATCAGTAATATTTAATTGCAAATATAATTTATCCTTTTCGGAATTCTATATAAAACATATGGGGCCTCGTACTAACAGCCACTATGGAAATTGTGGTCTATAGTTATGTAATTGTTTCGCAGCAATTTAGTGTGACTTTAATACAGGGATTTACAGTTCCCCGGTTCAATGTGATAAGGCACTTTAACAAATAGCTGGTTGAAGGCTTGAGGCCAAAGAATGAATAGCATGAGACGCAGATTAGACGGGGCTGTACCAAGTAATAGCAGCTCATGTTTAATGATTGCCCTGTTAATATCTGAAATCTATAACAATTGTATTACAGAATATTTGTGATAAAGTAATTATTCTCTCATGTATATAATCTGGAACTGGGCAAAATACAAATACTTTTCATACTCCTCCTACTGGGTGATTAAATATGTGACTACTTGTTCCACAGGAAACCCAACATTGATGTTCACACAAAGGCAGCTCTCTCTCAGCAGGAAAATGCTGATATGATTAGTCAATCCAGCTTTAAAGTCGACACCAAACGTAGTTCACCTGTTTCAGTAAGGTAACAGTTCAATGGACATATTGTACAGTTTCTTTTTGAGATCAACTGGAAACTATGCATAAAAGAAATAAGTGGGCAAAGGATTACCAAATAGAATGGTTTCTGGTTTTGCCATGAACTTGGTTTCAAGACAGAACTGAGGGTTATAAATTTTGAGTTGGATTCATCTCCAGTCTTTTAGCATACATATCTGATCTAAGCCCAAGTCACAATAGGGTAAGTGTGAGTTCCTGTTTATCTTTACGTCTCAGTACAACCAGATTATTTGTGTTTTTTAAACTCTGAATTGTGTTCAGGTCCTGCCTAACTTATAGATGTAGGACATCCAGCCCCAGCGGCACACTTCAAGTTCAGGACCAAAGGATAGGTGCAGAATTAAAGGAAGAATATTTTCCCCCCTCTAAGATATGTTACAATTAGGCTTTGGTCAGTCTTTGTATATGATGCTGGTAAGTGTTTAACAAACCTGACCGTATGGTTAAAAATTAGAGAAATATTTAAATTGCTTTGTCAGAAACACAAATACCATGTCATTTACAGTCAAAGATGGAGGAAACCTTTTACTGCTAGGAATAATACAGTACAGCATCAAAGTGTATAGTGCAGCCAGTACATAACTAAGACCTTTAGATTTACCTGAATTTTCAATTTCCAAATTGTAGGGGAAGTGTTCATTCCTTGGATGCAGCGATTTCAGCGGGTAAACCAAGGGCAGAGTTCCATCTATTCTAGTATAACCAAAGCGACATAACTGCTCCTTTAAATCAGGGCCACCGACACCAAGTAAACGGAGTGTGTTGGCTTTAGACGTAAGACGGGTAAGTAGGTTGTTGGTCTGTTCACTGGACTATGCTAATCTTTTTGCATATTGTATGGATTTACTGTATTTACTGTTATCAATTCATTGCAGAATCTTCTCATTCCATTCTCCATTATGGTTGGTGTCAGGTTTTTATGTTGTGCATTTTTTCTGTACTGTACTTGTGAACCCCCAGTCCACTGAGTTAGGTCCCATAAGCATTACGTTTTAAAAGAACACAATATAATTAGAATAAATCATGACTAAATAAGTTTTACTTTTAAAGGCATGTCCGCCCTCAAAACTAAAATTTGCCCCAATGCTGGCCCCACCTTACATCCCTGTCTTTGGTTCTCTTGCACTGCTTTGTCCAAAGTCTAGGAAACTGATTATAGGAGCTGTCTTCTTTAAAAGGTCTCTGCTCCTCTTGTCCTTGAGAGAAAGTGGCATGTCAGGAGAACCCTTCCCCCTCCCACCCTCCTCATCCCTCTATAGCTGCCCTTCACTTAGCGTAATATCCTGCCCACCCCAATGCCGAGTTAGATCTAAAAACTTTGAATCATACTACAGCTCTTCGCTCTGACGGGCCGCGGCTGTCTTTATAGCTAGCAGCCGTGTTTGTGATGGCTGATCGGCAGCCAATCACAGATGCAGCAGCGGTCCGGCCCCTCTCTGTTGTTTCGGTTATCAGAGACGAGAGGAAGTTAGCCGCAGGGTGTAAGTATGATTGGGAACTTGAATAGTGCAAGGTTTAGTGTGTTTATATGGAGGGAATGTCTAATGTCAGTGTTTCAACCTCTTCTCAGGGAGCCCTGGTTGAGAAACGCTGGTCTAAATAGTGCTCAGATGAATATTATGTGAAAATGAACGTCCTAGAACAAATATATGAGTGCATTGCAAGTTAAAGAAATTCAAAATTGCTAATTATTTCCCCAGCAGCCAGGAATAACAAAATGGCATTACACAAGCTCCAGCCTACCAAATGATTTAGCAAGAAGGATCAAAACAGATGGAAGTATCCATTACATTTCTGACATCAAGAGTAACCATTAATCAGGTAATCCTGCAGTTGGTTGTCATAATGTTAACTAAGGAGAATAAAATGATTTACTGAGTCCTTAGCTATAACCAATATTGAAACATTTGAGAAAATTAGTTTTAAATTATTGTGGTGTAAATTATTGTGTAGTTTTTTTGTACAGGTTAAATTTAAAAAACATTAATTATCAAAGCCATTTGGTTCGGCTTCTTTATGTGATTTTGTTATTTGAGTCTATATTAGTAGTACAGTCTATATTAGTAGTACAGTCTATATTAGCAATACAGTCTATATTAGTAGTACAGTCTATATTAGTAGTAGTCTATATTAGTAGTACAGTCTATATTAGTAGCAGTCTATATTAGTAGCAGTCTATATTAGTAGCAGTCTATATTAGTAGCAGTCTATATTAGTGGTATAGATTATATTAGTAGTACAGTCTATATTAGTAGTACAGTCTATATTCAAAGTAGAGTCTATAATGGTAGTACAGTCTACATTAGTAGTATAGACTATATTAGTAGTACAGTTTATATTAGTAGTTAAAGGGCATGTCCACCCCCAAAACTATAATCCCCCCAACTACTGGCCCCACCATGTAGTGTAGTTTAATCATTACCTCACATCCCAGCTCCATATGGTTCTCCTGTAGTCCCCCCCCAAAGTCCCAAAAACTGCCCACCAGGAGGATAGCAGGTCCATATAGGTACACTGCCTGCTAGCTGAGCCTCTGGTAGATTTTGCCTGCATACTGGTCAGCCCTTCTCCCCCCTCCCTCTCCCTCCCTCTCCCTCCCGTTCTACTATCCCTCCCCCTAGCATAAAACCCCTTCAGTACTGTATTCCCCCATGTCTCCCAGCCCCAACCGCATATTTTTTATTTTTAGAAAGCTCCCCAAACTCTTACTTACCTCTCCTCTTTCCTCCGGCGAAGTGAGCTGCCGGCAGCCGCGTCTGTGATTGGCTGCCGCTCAGCCAATCACAGACGCGGCTGCCGGTCCCGCCCCTCTGCTTGCATTTCCTTGCAAGCAGAGGGCCGGGAGCGCGGCGGAGGAAAGAGGGGAGGTAAGTAGAGTTTGGGGGGCTTTCTAAAAAAAAAATATAGTGGTTGGGGCTGGGAGCCCAGGGGGGATCTTATATTAAAAATTCAATTTTAGGGTGGACATACCCTTTAAGTCTATATTAGTAGTACAGTCTATGTTAGTAGTACAGTCTATATTAGTAGTACAGTCTATATTGGTAGTATAGTGTATATTAGTTGTATAGTCTACATTAGTACAGTTTATATTAGCAGTACAGTCTATATAAGTAGTACAGTTTATATATGTATGACAGTCTATATTAGTAGTACAATCTATATTGGTAGTACAGTTTATATTAGTAGTTCAGTCTATATTAGTAGTACAGTCTATGTTAGTAGTACAGTCTATATTAGTAGTACAGTCTATATTGGTAGTATAGTGTATATTAGTTGTATAGTCTACATTAGTACAGTTTATATTAGCAGTACAGTCTATATAAGTAGTACAGTCTATATTAGTAGTACAATCTATATTGGTAGTACAGTCTATATTAGTAGTATAGTCTATATTAGTAGTACAATAGGTGAACAAAGAAACTTGTTTGGAGCGGGCCTCCTCAATGTACATCAATCAGGAGATGGTTAACCAACAACTGTGAATAAAACTTTTATTAATAAAGATTAAAAACATCGGACACTTCATCAGAGGAAATTAGCTACTACACACCTATGTCTTAATTAGCTCACAATGTCATTGTATACATATATTAGTAGTACAGTCTATATTGGTAGTACAGTCTATATAAGCAGTACTGTCTATATTAGTAGTATAAACTATATTAGTAGTATAAAACTAATTAGTATACAGTCTATATCGGTAGTACAGTCTATATCGGTAGTACAGTGTTTATAAGTAGTATAGTCTATATTAGTAGTATAGTCTATATTAGTAGTATAGTCTATATTAGTAGTACAGTCTATATTAGTAGTACAGTCTATATTAGTAGTATAATGTATATTAGAAGTTCAGCCTATATTAGTAATATAGAATATTTTAGTAATATAGTGTATATTAGTAGTATAGTCTATATTAGTAGTACAGTCTATTTTAGTAGTACAGTCTATATTAGTAGTATAGTCTCTATTAGTAGTACAGTTTATATTAGTAGTACAGTCTATATTAGTAGTACACTCTATATTAGTAGTATAGTGTTTATTAGTAGTATAGTGTATAATAGTAGTACAGTCTATATTATCAGTACAGTCTATATTAGCAGTACAGTCTATATTAGTAGTATAGCCTATATTAGCAGTACAGTCTATATTAGTAGTATAGCCTATATTAGTAGTACAGTCTACATTTTAATGAGAGGCTGGTGCAAGTTTTTACTTATTAATAAGTTAATGAAAATTCGGAGAAGTCAGTAGGTAAGATACACCATACATTTTAAAATTGTATAATGAGCTTTACTTACACTATTTTGGCACATACTGTACACTTCCACTTGCCATTTTTATCTACCACACGACATGCCTTACAGACCCGTAATTGGCAGACTTGGCACAAATCTCCTCGGTCAAAAATCAACCCTAGGCTTTTCTGGCAACGAACACATACTTTGGAGTTCTGCTGACGGAGACGTTGACGATTTCCCCCTTTTCTTCGAATCTCCAAAAGTTCATTTTTTAATTTTCTGTGTAAAACAAGTGGATCTGTTAGCTGGACAATACCAACCCATCATTTACCTCACTATGGCATTGTAGCTATAAATTCAGCAATACTGGGTGCCTAGATATCGCTTCTATGGCAAATTGGCATAGGCAGAGTTATTGTACATATTTGGTCAGATGCTCATTTGAGGACAGTACTTAAAGGGCATGTTCATCTGCAATAGTCAGTTACCTGCCCACAACCCAAACTAATATATACTTTATTACCTGCATTACTAGCCAGATATTTAAGGATTATTATTTTCCCTATTCAGGCAGATTTAGCTGGCCCCTCCATCCATGCTGTCAATCAAGGCTGTGGCTGCTTATAACTAATGATTGACTGCTGTTTCACCTGCTGTCTCCTCTGCACATGTTCAAGCTCTTTGGGCAGAGGAAGGAGGCAAATACATTTCCCAGAAAGGAATAGAATTTATCATTAAATATCTGGCTACAAACAAACTGGTAAAAATGAAATTTGGGGTTGTGGGCAGACAACTGACAAGTCACTTCTATTTTTTATTTTAAGGGTGAACATGCCTTTTAAAACAAGAGATATGGCCTCTAAGAAACAAGACATAAAGTGGAAGCTTTCAGCTCATACAAAGTACTGCTATGTTGGAACCAGATAAAAAAAACACTCATGGTCATTGCTTGTATATAAATTCTTCATTTTAAAAACCAATCGCTTTTATTTATACATAGAGAAGGGCAGGGAATAACAACAATAAAAAAGAAATATTTACAGGGCGATTCAATTAGTTATTATTGTTTAAAATGGTACTAATTTTGCCCCAACCAATCAGATGTTAGCTTTCAAATGTTAAATAACATCGGATTACTTTTATTGAATCTCCCTGATAATGTAACAAAATTTTCCATAACCCTTCATACATTTTACTCATACATTTACTGTTTTACTCATATATTTGCTTTCACCACCCTGAAGCACTGCAGTTTAAACCTACTCAATACTGCCCCCTACAATTTATTTTTAAAACAGCTCTAGGTGACAGAACCTTTTTAGATAACAAATATCCCCTACCGTATATACTCGAATATAAACTGAGGTTTTCAGGCCAAAAAAATAGCCTGATAACTGAACCTTATACTCTAGTCCAACACTTACATGCTCTCTGCCGGCTGACGTCACTATTCGGCACCAGGAAGTGAGGCCAGTGCTGAGTAGTGACGTCAGCCAGAAGAGGATGCGCAGCATGCGGCAGAGCAGAGGAAGCAGAGCAGAGGAACCAGTGTGATTGGCCAAGGTAGGAGAAGGCAACTGAACACTGGGGGGCTCTCGGAGGGGGTTGGTTGGGGTACAGTAATCCCTGCAATGGCAATTCCTTGCCACTGCAGATGTTTGGAAACTACAACTCCCAGCAACTCAAGCATGTTGGGAGTTGTAATTTCCAAACATCTGGAGTACCAAGGAATGACGTTTTAGTTGCCTTTTAAATAGACAGAAGAATTCCCATACATTAATAGCCAAATACAGTATGGCTATTACCGTATGGGACTACTGTATGGTAATTCTGCTGTCCATTTAAAGTGCAACTAAAGCCTCAAAACAATACAGAATCAGAAGGAGGATGGTATTTATCGTTGACTTCTGATTCTTATTGTTTTGAGGCTTTAGTTGCCCTTTAAATGGACAGCAGAATTCCCATACAGTAGTCACATACAGTAATAGCAATACTGGATTTGGCTATTACTGTATGGGACTACTGTATGGGAATTCTGCGGTCCATTTAAAGGGCAACTAAAGCCTCAGACAATACAGAATCAGAAGGCAGTATTTTCTACTCTTGGTTTATACTCGAGTCAATCCCTATTACTCCTTATTAAAGGTAAAAACAAATATCTTGGTTTATTCTCGGTGGTTTATAATCGAGTATATACAGTAACTAATGTAAAATTATAGATTTTGATATTTTAAAGTAGTTTTTTTCTTGGTATACAGTAGGTACCAAGGTTTTTGCCCTCCCCCTTACTTATATTTACTTTTGTACAGCTCTGCTGGATAGTTCTGGACATCCAGCAAAGACTTCCAGGGACAGTTAAGTAAATGTTTTCAACAATACGATACTTGGTTTTCCAGTACATTTATATTAATTGCTTTATTTTCATTCCAGGTTAAAATTCATACCTTTTCTTTAAAACATAAACAGTCCATTTTAAAACAATGGGGTTTGTACTGTAACCTGTGTGCAAGACTTGGCCACTCCTTATTACCATGTATTTATTTCTTCATGTTACATAATATTTACTCTATAGCACTGGGTACATTTGTATTTTCGAGCTGGATTACTCTTGTAAATCTGTGAAATATCCATACATATGGGATTTGCAAAATGATAAGAACGTGAAATAATGTAACTAGACTTAAAGAAATGTTTCTCACCAAGAAATTGCTTAGAAATATTAACAAACTAACAAACCATCAGTTCATCAATTATTACCTTGGGTGGAACTATTTTCTGTTCTCCACCCTACTGTACACACATTGTATAGCAGGTAAAGGTCATGCAAGGCTTCTTGTGGTATTTAAGCTACAGACTTGAACAAGATTACATATTTTGTAACATTAATTTGACGAGGCCTAGAGTCTTGGGTAGCCCATGCAGTCAACCTTAATGTTTTAGCGTGGCCTACAAACCTTCACATGCCTGAGAGCCTGAAAGTATTTCCATTCGCATGAACACCATAAACTTAAAAATTCTACCTTTATATACAGCAAGATCCCACTACTCCAAAACGTTTGCGGATTTTAAATCTGAGCTGAAGATTCAGAGAAACCATCATTTAAATTCACGGCATTTACAGGGAAGCAGAAATTTTAATATGTGCCCCATCCCTGACCTCTTACTAGTTTCTTTGTCTGCCTGCCAACACACTTTATGCAGTGAGTAAGGGTGGATGAGAGACAGTTAGGAGCGCTCACTCAGATAAATATGTGAGAACCACCATTTCACTGCTATTGTAGTTTTAGATAATGTTTAAAGTGTGTAAAGTTGTTTGAGTGTAGTGACCCTTTAAATAGATTTAGCCAAAAAAACAAAAAAAAAACAGTAACAACTGCTCAGATGAAAAGAAACATTTTCTTTCATTCTGATTACTGTTTTATTACAAGTCAAACTGAATTGTAAAATGTGCTCACTACTGCTATAAACATAAAAAAACATAACATTATAAGGTGTAATATTGTTTGGTCTCACACAGAACACGTATATTGTACCAATCAGAAATTCTTCAGCTCTAAGCCTATAAGAAATACATTTACTAAAGAGATTAAAGGGTATGTCCAGCAAAAAAAGTAAGTATGTTTCTAAATGATTTACTGAAGAACAGGAGGTAAATGCACTCTCTCTTACCTCCCGTTCTTCAGTAAATCTTCCAGGAGAGGGGGAGACACTTACCCGCGGACTCGCTCCAGTGACAAAATCCCAGACGCCCCCGACACATCCTCGCGTTGGGGATTTCGACGCTGGAGCAGGTCCGCGGGTACGTTTTTTCCCCTCTCCTGGAAGATTTACTGAATAACGGGAGGTTCCCATAGGGACCGACATGTCCGATAGTTTTGATCGATTTGATCGATTGATGTCAGTCGTGGCCGCCCGCCCCACACCAGCCAATATTTTTGGCAGATCGACTGAAAGTGCCGGAATCGGGCGGTTGGCCGAAAATATTGGCTGGTGTGCAGCCAGCCTAAAGATCCATTCTCCCTTATGAAAAGGTTGCTGCCCCTCCTGAAGCTATAAGAATTTTTAAAAGCATTCACATAAACTGTGGCTCGGGGAGCAGCAGTCAGTCATTGGCTATAATGTAAATCTGCATGGCCATGACTATCTGCTGCTATTGACTACTTACCAGGTAAGTTTTAACGGCAGGAGGGTTATAGCTACTGCAGGTTTGGGGTGGTAATCAACAACAACAATAAAAAGGTAGTTGCATTGGATACAAATATTATAATACACGTAAATAATACAATAATAAAGTACACAAATAATAAAATAACAAAACTAGTAAACTCAAAATAAAATCATTTAAAAATGCCTGCATGTTCTTGGTACTGAATTGGTCAGTCTAGATCAGAGGGGAATCCTGCACACAGCTGTATATTGGTGCGTCTGCTCAGTAAAGAGAAAACTAGTCTACACGAAGGGAGACATGCAAATAAGCCAGAAATTCTCTCTGTAAAACACATCTATAATAGTTTATGCTCTTAAGCAACCCTTGACTTTCTGGCAAGACTAGCCGACAACTGTCACAGATTCCACAGATTCCCATCAGTGTTGTGAATTAGAATATCTGGATTCCTCTTAACTACTTTCTTAATGACTCTTTTCACAAACTGGGGGATCTAGACTAATTTTGAATGCATTCTTGCTTAACAAGTTTTTTTGTTTGTTTGTTTCTGCTATTAGCTGGATCTCAAAATTCTCGGTACAGAAAGTATTTGATTATTTATGAAGTCTGGAGAGGATGCAGACACTGTGAAGCATGTTCCACCTCTATCTGGGTAAAGCTATCAAAAATACAGACAAACTCTACATATAGTGCTTACTTGTTGATTTTAATGTATTACCAATTAATATCTATAAGAAGTTTGAAATTTGATTTCTTATGGCAGACTTTACTAAAATGTCTGGCTCTTTGCATTGTTCACTTTCACCAACGCCAGTTCACTGGGCACGTACTCGGTACTTGCTGGCACCACTTTAAGTTATGGCCTTAAAGACGCCCCAAAAACACTCTTGACTCTCACTGACTATGCACACCCCTGTCCTGGCAGCTAAATGGTTAACACTACACCATTCACTCAAGCAACTAACTGGTTAATTAGCATCAGTCCTTCACAAGCAGTCACAGAGTTAATTAGCATTTCCACTGCAAAACACTCCATTCAACCACATATAAACTTATCAGAGGCTGAGTTCTTTTAGAGCATCAAAGACAAAACATTCAATTTTAGATTTAATATTTCAAAAGGTGGACAGTGCATATAATACAAAAACAAAAGAAAATGGTGTCATAATAAAATGACACACAATAGGTACAACAGTTATATAAAATAAAAAGGATAAAAATATTCACAGACCCTACTCACTAGAAGAAGTCCTGTATACCGGGGCGGGAAGAAACATCGGGTCCATAAACACGGTTTTAGCATGTCCCCTCAGTATGAACAAAGTTATAAGGGCTACAAGGATTTTTAAACCATTTCATGAACCATCCCCCTTCTCTGGCTATGCAGGAGGTGGGAGTGTTTAGGAATGTCCAGATTTACGACTAGCCAAAAGCATTCATTCCCCCTCAGTTAGGCAGATTCCATATAAATGTAGATATGTACATTGTACTGGGATATTGACCACATATTCCTCTCCAGTATTAATTATCAATTCCTCCAATACCAAACATGACCTGTGTGTAATCCATATTTCCAAAGATATTAATAACTCGCCTTGGCATGGGAATAAGGGCTCCATGTTGGGTAACATTTTGAGGGGCCTTCCTTTCCATTCACAAATAAAATATTGGTTTCTGTCTTACATATTCCAATACCGAAATACATTTATTTTACATGTATGACTGTCCTTAAAATGACCTCTTAAGGTACCCACCAGACCCCTAGCTGAAGAGAATTCCAGATACACGGTTTGGCCCCACATTGTCTGGAAAAGAAGATCTGGTTCCATGCTTCACTAATCGTAATATAAACAATAGGACTGTTCCAGGGTGGAATGGTATTTTTATTGGTCCTTTGCAAGAACTAATACCAATAGTTAACCCATTCTTGCCAAGTCACTACACATTTTCCTGACTTCATCAATAATTGTTCACCAATAGAACATGTCAGAGGACACGAGGACATCCCTTAAGACTTGAAGAAAAAAGGTTTAGGCTTCAAGTTCGGAAAGGGTTTTTCACTGTGAGAAAGTTAAAGCTATGGAACTGTCTTCCAGTGGATGTTGTGATGGCAGGTTGATTGGTCAGTTTTAAAAAAAAAAAGCTGGATGAGTTTCTGCAAACAAGGAATGTTGCAAGTTACTGGTATTGGTACATAAAGTAGAGTTAATCCAGGGAAATTTCCGATTGCCACATGGAGTCAGGAAAGAATTTTTCCCCTTCATAAATTTGGTGGGGGTTTTTGCCTTCCTCTGGATCAACAGTTAGGCAGGGAATGAGGATATTGCTAGATGGGTTGAACTGGATGGACATATGTCTTTATTCAACCTCAAATACTATACTATACATTTTGGGTGATTGTCTTATTTAATCCCAAAGATAATCAAGAAAACATTTTTATATCTTTATATGCTGCTATTTCTGTATCAGCTACAAGATATTTAATCTAAAAACAACATGTACTCTGAAAAAACTAATGATTACAATGAGCCAACTTTCACCATCCAAAGTGATCCGGTTCAGTAGATACATGCATGGAAAGTTTATAAAGTTCATAAACATGCACTGGCAAGCCCTGCCCCAAATACACTGACTAGTAAATAATTGAGTTTTAGTTTCAGTTAAACAGCATTGCTAAGGAAATCTATTGCCAAGCATAGTGAAAAACATCATTTGTAAACGTAAATCTTATAATTGTCAGTGAGTAGGAGACAATACTCCTTAAAGTGGTGACACGTCAAATATGCCAAATGTCTATGTCTGACAGCTTCACAGCTTCCCATCTCGTCTTCTGCTTGTATTTCCTTTCTCTGGTGTTTGGCATGCACATTTTTGCCAATGCCATCAGTGTATGCAGTATCTTGGCTAGATTTCAAGCTGAAATCTGCCCAAGATAGATGGTGCAAGGTAGTAAAATTGAACCGGAACTTCCATCTTGCAGCCATCAGTAGTGTATGGCCAACTTAACATAGTCACACATGTGGCTATGTTACAGATGGAGGTTGGGTGGATTGAGGAAATGAGAGATGAAGCTGAACATGAGCAGAACAGGAGGTATGAGTACTGTCTCCTTATAAAAGTATATAAGGCACATACACGTAAAGCGATCTAGATTACAGCAATGTTTAACTGTTTGTGTGCATCGATAACCTGTGATATAAATTAACATTATAACAAATGAAATCTACAATGTATTCGTTCTTAAGGATTTGGTAGCCTTACCTTACTCTTTTCTCTTCTGTTTTTTTCAACCGATCGTCTCTCTCTAATACTGATAAAATTATCTGCTTCTCTTCATCCACCAAAAAGGAAAAGTTTAAAATCTCTGTCTTTGCTGACATAATTAGGTAGTGCAGTGAACAAAATTCATTGTTACCGAGTCTGGAAATGAACAGAAGTGAAAAAAATGAAAATCTCTGACAAATTAATGCAGAAATTCAGTCATGTTTACCCATTCATATCAGGGACACCATACTCTTAATGCAAATTATACAAAAGCACAAAGTATTGTTATACACAATGATCATGTATGAGTAGTATTTTCATTGCATCCAAGCCCAACCCATGCTGAAACTACTGTGGCTGGTATTTCTTTCCAGACAGGTGGCAACCCTATAAGGGGGTCCATCTACTACAAGGTGACTTGAAACATCTTGTGTATTTTACATCTAGGTGTTAAATAGGAAACTGTAATGTACAGGGGTTGTGTTAATTGTTAATAAGAGTAAAGGTGGCCATACACATGCGATTTGTACAGCATGTGTACCGAGAGACCACATTGGTATCTGTCGGCACACATGCTGTGGGAGCTGCATACACCCCATATGACACGGTACGATCGTATCGGCTCACTTTACTAAAGTAAATGAAGCCGATAACGACCAAAATTTTCCGTTTACGGTCATTCGTTGGAAAAGACCATACACATAAATGATAAAGGGTAAATCCTGTCATGGAACGCCAGAAACATTCTATCTCAATACTGCTGGGAGTCTTAGATTCTAGTATAAATTAAAAACATTCAGGGAGATTCAATAAAAGTTCTTATCGTTAAAAATGGTGCTAATTTTGCCCCAACCAATCAGATGTTAGCTTTCCAATGTTAAATAAGCACCATTTTAAAGATAAGAACTTTTATTGAATCTCCCTAATTATGTCCAAAGTGCTATCTGGCATTGTTAGCTATAGCAAACAATGCCAGATAGCAACGGCTAGAGCTAGCAAGATATTGTTTTGTATAAAAAGGGGAATAGATTCAAGAGAGAAAAATATTATTCTCCCTCTTTACAAGGCACTGGTAAGGCCTCATTTGGAATATGCAGTGCAGTTTTGGAATCCCATATACAAAAGGGACATCTTGGAAATTGAGGCAGTTCAGAGAAAGGCAACTAAATTAATAAGGGGAATGGAGGGGCTTGAATATGCAGGCAGATTGGACAAGTTAGGGCTGTTTACATTGGAGAAGCGACATTTGCGTGGGGACATGATAACCTTATACAAATATATTAATGGGCCATTCAATGAACTCTCTGGTGCATTGTTTACTAACAGGTCATATCAGAGGACACGTGACATCCTTTAAGGTTGGAAGAAAAGAAGTTTCACCTTCAGGTTAGGAAAGGTTTCTTTACAGTGAGAATGGTGAAACTGTGGAACTGTCTTCCATCAGATGTGGTAATGGCAAGTTCATTGAATAGCTTTAAAAAAGGCCTGGATAAGTTTCTAAAACTAAAAAATATTGAGAATTACTGGTATTAATGCATATAGATCTGGTTGGTACAGGGATACTTTCCGATTGCCGTTTGGAGTCAGGAAGGAATTTTTTCCCCCTTTTTAGCTGGAGTTTTTTGCCTTCCTCTGGATCAACTGTTAGGTAGGGTTAAAAAAAAAAAAAAAAAAAGGGGGGGGGGTGAATAGGTTGGATTTGATGGACGTATGTCTTTATTCAACCTTAATTACTATGTTACTATGTATGTTACTATGTTACTTGTGAAGGTTCTCATTCATCCAGGTCATGGTATATCTGTTGTATTCTGTTGACTTGTACAAGAATCTGTTGGCAATTATGTGCCCTGGAAGATATTGACCCCATATTGCCTGTTCCCCCTACACCTCTCTTCTTACTATTTCCAGTTTCTACTATTGTTTATTATACACATAGGCAATCACTTTTGTTTAGTTCCATGTGTATTGGTTAATGAAGTACAGTACAAACCAAAGGAGGACTCTACAGTGTGTATGGTAGTATCTTGTCCAAGAATAAACACATGACTGCTAATGAACACATGAAAATGGAATGCCCAACCTTTCTGGTATTTCCTTAGCAGGCAAATGTTTTTAGAATCTGGTTGCTAAAATGTTTTCAGCAAACAGGAGATTGGGGGCTGTATTTAGAAAGGCAGGGTATCGCTATTTTTCAATACCGTGGCTTTAACGGCTTTAAATTCCGATGGTCGTGATTGTACAATTATTTTCGCCTTTACAATACCATTGTGGTAGTCTACTACCGCATGGTATTGTATGGCTGAACGGTTGTAATTCCCCATAGTTTGAAAATAACCGTCGGTTTTGGAAATTTTCATAAATTTGGCCCTGGGTATGGAAAGGCAAGGTCACTATCCAAACTCTCTTATACAAACTTTATATCTTATTACCCAGAAAAATCCTAATTGGGATTGTTTGTTTTTTTAGAAATAGAGGCCTGAGAGATTATATGTTAATTACAGAATATGCTAATAAGGCAAGTGTATTAAAGGGGAATTTATAATAAAAACTAAGTTTAAATTAATGGATTTACCTTAGAAGACACAAGTTATACCTTTAAATAGACAAAACGTCTGATAGTACACGTGAGTCCTTAGAGATGTTGCACCCATGCCAACTTTTATATATTTCAGCCTCTACAACCCAAGTTGCATTAAAGCTGATGTATTTAACAAGGTAAAGGGGGGGGGGGGAAGACTAGCACAGACTAGTTTCAATGGATGGTGCTCTGAGAAAATCTGCAACAGATAGGGGGTTAGTTCCCTTTGTCCCTTCTCCCTAACAAACAGTTTCTCTTCTACAATGAAAATTACAGTTTTACAAGTAATATTGATAGAAGTGTATACTATAAGACCTCGGTCCCACCATTCATGTTTCTATCCATGAATCTATGATAACGCAATCGTAGATTTACGATCCCCATAGAATACCATTGCGGTAGTTTACTACCGCACAGTATTCTACGATCGAAGGTTTGTTAATTAAATCGCGATCGTACATTTATGACCGAGATCGTAAATTAACTAACCCACGGCATCGATAAAAAGCGATACTGCGGCTTTATAAATATGGCCCTATGTGTGTTGCATTATGAACGTTGTATTAATCGCATGCAAGCAAAACTTATCTATCACCTTTTTTTGTGCGTATTGCATGCTCTCTGATAACAAAATATTTCGTATAATGCAGCACAAACGCACGGTAATGTGCCTGAAACACTTGAAACCAGGACCCCCAGGTTTCAAGCTGCAGGGGGTCCTGCAGCTTGAAACCAGGACCCCCTCCTGGGTCCTTACAAGGACCATTGTGGCCCTGACAAGGGCCACAATGGAGGATGGGTGGGGAAAGATGGAGGATGGGTGGGGAAAGATGGAGAATGGGTGGGGAAAGATGGAGGATGAGGGGAAAAAGATGGAGGATGGGTGGAGAAATATGAAGGGTGGGTGGGGAAAGATGGAGGATATGTGGAGAAAGATGGAGAAATATGAAGATGGTGGGAAAGTGGGGATGGGTGGGGAAAGATGGAGAGATGGGTGGGGAAAGATGGAGGATGGGTGGGGAAGATGGGAGGGATGGGTGTGGAAAGATATCAGATGGGTGTGGGGGAAAAATGGAGGATGGGTGGGTAAAGTGGAGGATGGGTGGGGAAAGGAGGATGGGTGGAAGATGGAGGATGGGTGGGGAAAAATGGAGGATGGGTGGGGGAAAGGAGGATGGGTGGAGAAAGATGGAGGATGGGGGGGAAAGATGGAGGATGGGTGCGGAAAGATGGAGGATGGGTGGGGAAAGATGGAGGATGGGTGAGAAGAAAGATGGAGAAAGAAATATGAAGGAGGGGTGGGGAGAGATGGAGGATGTGGAGGAATGATGGAAGATGGGTGGGAGAAAGATGGAGGATGGGTGGAAAAAATAAGGATGATAGATGTGGAAATATGGGGATGGGTGGGGAAAGGAGGATGGGTGGAGAAAGATGGAGGAGGGGTGGGGAAAGATGGAGGATGGGTGGAGGAAAGATGGAGGATGGGTGAAGAAAGAAAGATGGAGAAATATGAAGGATTGTGAGGAAAAATGAAGGATTGGTGAGAGGAAAGATGGAGGATGGGTGGGGAAAGAAATGGAGGAGGATGGGTGGGGAAAGATGGAGGAGGGTGGGGAAAGATGGAGGATGGGTGGGGGAAAGAGGAAGAAGATGGGTGGGGAAAGAGGGAAGATGGGTGGGGAAAGAGGGAGGATGGGTGGTGTGAAAGAGGGAGGAGGGGTGGTGTGAGTGAAAGAGGGAGGATGGGTGGTGAAAAGAGGGAGGAGGGGGTGATAAGAGGAGGAGGGGTGGTGAAAGAGGGAGGATGGGTGAAGATGGAGGATGGGTGGGGAAATGGAGGATGGGTGGGGAAAATGGAGGATGGGTGGGGAAAATGGAGGATGGGTGGAGAAAGATGGAGGATGGGTGTAGAAAGATGGAGTATGTTGGAGAATCGATGGTTGGTAGGGGGAAAGATGGAGAAAGATGGAGGATGGATGGGAAAGGATGGAGGATGGGAGAAAAATCGATGGTTAGTGGGGAAAGATGGAGGATGGGTGTGGAAAGATGGAGGATGGGTGGGGAAAGATGGAGGATGGGTGGAGAAGATGGAGGATGGGTGTGGAAAGATGGAGGATGGTTGGGGAAAGATGGAGGGATGGAGAAAGATATCAGAGGGGTGTGGGGAGAAAAATGGAGGATGGGGGGGAAGGAGGATGGGGGGTAGAAAGATGGAGGATGGGTGGGGAAAGATGGGAGGATGGGTGGGGAAAGGAGGATGGGTGGGAAAGAGAGGATGAGGGAAAAAGAGGGGGATGGGGAGAGAAAGATGGAGGAGAGGATGGAGAAAGATGGAGGATGGGTGGAGGAAGATGGAGAAAGATGAAGGGTAGGTGGGGAAAGATGGAGGATGGGTGAAGAAAGATGGGAGGATATGTGGAGAAAGATGGAGAAATATGAAGGATTGGTGGGGAAAGATGGAGGATAGGTGAGGAAGATGGAAGATGGGTTGGAGAAAGATGGAGGAGGGTGAGGAATGATGGAAGATGGGTGGGGAAAGATGGAGGATGGGTGAGGAATGATGGAAGATGGGTGGAGAAAGATGGAGGATGGGTGGAGAAAGATGGAGGATGGGTGGAAAAATATGGATGATAGATGTGAAAAAATGGAGGATGGGTAGGTAAAGATGGAGGATGGGTGTAGAAAGATGGAGGGTGGGTGGGGAAAGATGGAGAAATATGGAGGGTGGTAGGGAAAGATGGAGAAATATGGAGGGTGGGTGGGTAAATGACCTGCTGTAGATGTCCTGATGTCAGAGCCTACTTCACAGTTTATGATGAAAAGATAGCTATAGCATAAATTAGGGAAACTATTAACTGGGGACATAATCAATAGTTATACAATAAAAAAATACAGTTTTCCTTTAATCCCACAGTTTGCCATTAATAATTCCAGACATGTGTCATCTATAAACAACAAATTTTGTTTTCTCAGCTGTGGGTGTCAATAAGCCTGTAATACACTGGGTCCCAGTCTTCCAACACATTCATTGGGTTTGCTGGTATTCTTAAAGGGTCATAAATAGAATGTCTATGTATCCGCCCTGTTATTTAATACCTTCCGGTGTGCCTAAGTGCACTTAGCATAGAAGAAAGTAGGAGCCTGAAGGACATCCCCAACCTATTGCTTGAAATTGTGTTTATTAAGCAGTATCACACTTAATGTGATGTTTCAGACCAGTGTGGTCCTTTGTCAAGTGTATCATGAATAAAAAATAAATTTCTCCGTGTACATAATGGCCTGAAATATATAACATGTAAAGTCATGGAGATGTTAAAAAAATCCACTATTAAAACTGATGCTTTAAACATCACTAGATACTAGTGACATAATTTCTTAGCTCATTTCCTTAAAGAGGAACTGTGGTCCAAAAATGACTAGGTAAATTGATAGAAATTGCTCTCCTGAGAATTTTTGCAATTTATTTCCATTGTTTATTTTACATAGTTTTGAAGATATTCACATTTTTGTGTGTGATATTGCGGCAGCATCACCAGGTCCCCAGCACTTCCTGCTTCCTGCTCTGAAACCTGTCAGTCAATCTGCCCTGTGTCTCCTCCCCTTTGCAGCCCCCCTGGTCCCTCCCACTCATGGACCCCATGGTCCCTCCAGTTGTAGGCCCCCCTTGGCCCATTCCCTTACAGCCCCATGTGGCCTTTCAGGCAGAGTGAGAACAGAGTGAGAACTCTGCCTGAAAAGGCTGTTTTCACATAGTGAGAGAGAAGGGCTGTAGATTCCCTTACCTTCTCTGCAGCTGCAAGTCCTTCACACAGCAGAGAGGAGGAGGGACTTCCTGTCTTCCTCACACACTGAGGGAGTCTGAGGCTGTGCTCGCAGCCGGCGGCACTGTGCAGGAGAAGCCTTAGGAATGTCACATGTCAGCCTCCCACCCATTAACTTTCTGGTCAGTCATTTCTTTATATCTTGGGCTGTGGAGCACATAGAGAGTTGATGGCTCGTTTTAAAGGTAGGAAAACTTTCATTTAAACTCAACTTGTTTGGAGACCACAGTTCCCCTTTAAAAGGTAAATCTGATTGGGAGAGAAATAGTTAATCACTTACAGAATGTCCATGAACCAATCAATGTAGAATGAAACTGTCAGCTCAGTTTACAGATTTAGTATGTGCCCAGAACTTCCTGATAAAGTGGCATCAAGTATATAAATGTACTCATTATCATTATTATTATTATTATTATCATTATTATTGATTTATATAGCACCAACATCTTCCGTGGTGCTTTACGATTTCATAGTCATACATTACATACAGGGTAATACATGTTATACAATGTCATACATATTACATACACAGGTAATACATAATATAAGTAAACAGAGTGAGGAGTTTCTTACAGCAATACTGTGATACAATAGGGGGTGAGACATTAGGTTGCGAGAATCGGAGGGCTGTAAATAGAGTAGCAGTGGAGTGTGAATGGCGGGTTGGATCATATTGGGTAGTAAGGGGGTAATGTTTAGGACAGGTTATATGCTTGCCTAAAGAGGTGGGTTTTATGGTTACGTTTGAAGGTGTTAAGGGATGGTGAGCGACGGACAGATGGAGGAAGGGAGTTCCAGAGCAGAGGCGCAGCACAAGTAAAGTCCTGAATGCGGGCATGGGAAGAGGAGTGGATGAGAGGAGGGTATCGTCTGCAGAGCGGAGGATGTGCCCGGGATGGTATCGCTGAATCAGCTCTGAGATATATGGAGGGGATATGTTGGATAGTGCTTTATAGGATAACGTAAGCAGTTTGAACTGGATCCTTTGAGTGATGGACAACCAGTGGAGGGACTGACAGAAAGGAGAGGCATTAGAGAAGCGAGAAGAGAAATGAATGAGCTGGGCAGCAGAGTTGAGAATGGATTGAAGCGGTGCCAGGCGGTTGTTTGGTAAACCACACAGGAGTGTGTTGCAGTAGTCTAGCCAGGATATGATTAGGGCATGGACCAGGATTTTTGTAGCTTACTTCGAGAGGAAGGGTCGAATGCGGGAGATGTTTTTTGAGTTGGAGCCGACAAGAGTTGGCAATCGAATTGACATGAGGTTTGAAGGAAAGATTGGAATCTAGCGTTATTCCCAGGCAGCGGACATGAGGAGATGGGGATATGGGTGTGTTGTTAATATTAATAGTAAGGCTAAGGAGGGGAACAGATCGTGAGGGCGGGAAAAGGACAAGTTCAGTCTTGTCCATGTTTAGTTTGAGGAAGCGGGAGGACATAAAGGCAGAGATGGCACTAAGGCAGTCAGGGACCTGGGATGTCAGTGTAGGGAGATCAGGGGCAGAGATGTAAATTTGGGTATCGTCCGCATACAGGTGATACTGAAACCCAAATGAACTAATGAGTTGTCCAAGGCCATGGGTGTAGATGGAGAAAATAAGAGGACAGAGTACCAAGCCTTGTGGGACCCCCACAGGGAGGGGGTGAGGAGTGGAGCTAATTTCAGGGTGAAAAACACTAATGGTCCTACCAGATAGGAGGATAGCCAAGAAAGTGCAGTGTCCAGGATACCTAAGGAGGCCAGGATCTGAAGAAGTAGAGGGTGATCAACAGTATCAAAAGCAGAGGACAGATAAAGAAGAATGAAAGAATGAAGAAGAGTAGTGACCTTTAGATTTAGCACTAAGTAAATCATTTTAGTGAGGGCAGTTTCCGTGGAGTGGTTAGGGCAGAAGCCTGACTGGAGGTGGTCCAAGAGAGGGTTAACAGACAGGTGATTAACCAGGTCAGCATAGACATGTCTTTCCAGTAGTTTGGAAGCAAAAGGGAGAAGGGAGACAGGCCGGTAGCTGAAAAGAGCAGACAGGTTTTTTAGGTATATGGGATACAATGGCATGTTTAAATATAGAGGGAAAAATACCAGTGGATAGGGACAAGTTAAAGAGAGAGGTTAGGGCTAGAATGAAGGAAGAGGAGAGTGGGGGAATAAGATGAGAGGGAATGGGGTAGAGGGGGCTGGTGGTGAGACGTGTCCTGGATAGGAGAGATGAAAGACCCTGTTTTGTTATAGTGATGAAGCTCGTTAGGGGGCAAGTAAAAGGATTAATCAATGAAGGGAGGCTAGACATTGCAGTGGTAGTGGTTGGAAGCTGTAGGGAGGAGGTAGGGCGCACAGGAAAACCACTTCGGATGTTTTCAATTTTCTCTGTGAAATATGAGGCTATTTCATCAGCCGATAGACAGGGGGTAGGCGGAAGAGGTGGCGAACAGAGCAGGGAGTTGAATACTTTGAAGAGCTGTTTGGGGTTATGGGATTGGGAAGATATGAGTGAAGAGAAGTAGTTTTGTTTGGCTAGGGACAAAGCACCTCTGATCCGATAAAGGGTACTTTTAAATTCGAGAAAGTCGATATTTTTGTTACTCTTGCGCCAGCGTCGTTCGGCTATACGGGGTTGCCTTTTCAACTTGGTCCGTAAGCCATGGTTGTGGGTTCTTGCGACCAAGGTAATGGGTGTATAAGGGAGCAACAGAGTTAAGGGCATTAGAAACAGTGATATGGTAGTGGACAGCTGCAAGCTTAGGGTCAGAGAAGGAGGGCATAGAGTTAAGTTGTTGGAGAGGGACAGAGAGCGAATGGGGGTCGAGATTATGTTTGGTTGTTAGGGTTTACGGCCGGGACAGATGACACAAGATTAAATTTGAGAAGATTATGATCGGACAGAGGAAAGGGAGAGTTGGAGAAGTTAGATATGGAGCAGAGACGGGTAAAGACCAGATCCAGTGGGTGTCCATTACAATGGGTCTGGGCAGAGGACCATTGGGTAAGGCCAAGGGAGGAGGTAAGAGAGAGAAGTTTAGTGGCAGCAGAGGTGTTGGTATCGATGGGGATATTGAAATCCTCTAAGATAATTGAGGGGATGTCAGTGGGTAGAAAGTGGGACAACCAAGCAGAGAAGTGGTCAAAAAAAGTGGTGGTCGGGCCGGGTGATTGATAAATAACCGCAATCTGCAGGGGCATGGGAGAGTAAACACGGACTGACTGGTGTGGCTGAAATGTTATTCCTACCTCACAATATAGTTTGGTTGAGGAGCTACAGCATGTACAGTTTTCATTTTCCAGGTTAGTACTGGAAGTCTTGTATTAACGATAGTTAAGAGGAAGACTGGCAGAATCAGTTTTCTTTGGATTTGTGCTCCTCACAGAAACAATATTGGGAGGTAGGAATTACCAGTCCTATATCCCAGTCCTAAGTACTATTCATTTTAACTGTTTTTTAAAAAAAAAACTTTATATAGACTATAGTACTCCTTTAAAATTCTATTGTAATTCATTGAATGTATTTAGAATGTTTAATACTTTGAACAGCAACAGCCTATCCTTTACATGTATGTGGATGTTTAAAAGTACTTTACTGTACCATCTAATGTCTATACAACAAACTACAGCTCCTCTATCAAAAGGAATCTGCTTTATAAAGATACCTATAGGATATTTGCAATAAACATAAAACATCCTCGTTAGTATAATTATAGTCAGTAATGTCTTACCTTACAGTGAGCTAATTTGCTATAAACAAGCATGATATTAGTTCCTTTGTGCTTCATCAAAGTTTGCTGTAATCCATGTGAAACAACCATAGCAGATATACAAAGTGCTCTACTGTAAAACTCGCCAAACCAGACCATCTTGTCCTAAATACCTGATGACAATATCCACACCCACAGGTACAATGTTTGCCAGCCAATATCATAAGTTACCACCCACTACAGCCTTTTGCTCTGGAATGTGACGTAAATGGAATAAAGTAAATCAGGTAAGGGAGTTAATTTTCCCTTCTATGAGAAACCTCAGTTTAGCAAACTGAAAAGATCAAAGCAATTATTGGAAACTGTAGCTAAACACAGTGACATAAGTAACATGGATAAGCACTAATGTCTCTATTTACGTGAATGCCATACAATGGACAAGTGGGTATTCTGTACAAAGTCCAGACATAAATAGCCACAGTATAGCTAATTTCCGGGGGGGGAGAGGGGGATGAAAAGTTGTCATATATGCTGTACACTGGCAGAGCTCCGGGTAGCTTGAATGATACCAGCTAGCTGCATTTATACAACATAAATAAGTTTTTAGGTGATTTAAATTGTCTTGATCTTCTTTAGGTGAGGCAGCCCCTTAACGTTTAAGCAATGTACAGTCAGTAATCATCACCTAACACAACCCTGAACAATCATTTTAAGAGACAACATAGTGTCTGTAGAGTTGTGCTCCCAACACTGCTTTGTCAAACTGCTAACCAATCAATGATGGCTATTCTAACACCCTGAATTAAGGGGTCTCCTGCTTGTTCACCCCCTCCCTTTTCCATAAAACAGAACAGGGTGATGATCTACTGCCTAGCAGTCTGTCTGTATAGCCATCATAGGCTAAACTGTCATGTTAAACAAATCAACAATCATTTCAATACCTCTATGTCTGTGCATAGCTTTAAAACAATTCATACCATAGACAATTGTTGGCCAAAGCACATGACAAACAAAGGCTTGTTAAACTGACAGTTACACACATGTACAGCCTCATATCAACATTCTTAACCGAGTTCTACTCTGGTTGAGTTTCAGCCTGGACAGAATTTTTCAGACAATTGTTTTTGGAATCGTTGCATCCCAATAAAGTAACATTAATACAGTGAAAGGTTTTACTGGCTGTGTATATCATTGCTAGAAATGTCTAAGAAAGGTAAGAAACTTATTTCTTTGGTCAACAATGTCGGGGTTTCAGGTCAGGAAAAAAGTGCTTTTGCTATAACCTCTCCTTTTATTCAAAACAGCACATGACTACTTGCCCTACAGTTATTGGGTCCAAGACAAAGAGTAAAGTGAATACTCCTTCCTGAAGGTAAATTGTAGCCCATTAAAATAATTGCCTACGTGATTATTCTCCTAGTAACAAACCACATAATAAAATACACACAATACAAAATAAATAGGTATAATGTTCCCATGTTCTTATAAACAAGTAAAATTCCACCTAGGGCTTTATGGGCCGGCCCGGATTTACCATTAGGCATGTGCCTAGTCGTGCCGGATAGTCGGTAGCAATGCATCTTATAATATTTCTCTGCTTATTGTTTGTAATGTTTATTTGCATCTGTTTTAACACTTTGCTGCTGGGTTTGTAGTTTTCACCACTCAACCAAAGCGCTCCTATTGACAGTCTCACCCCACCCTCTCTTTCAGTCCAGGACTGGCCAATGGGAAGAAGCCTCTTGTGGACTTCCATATAGAGGTGGAGATGGGGCCTATAATCTGTTTATATTAGGATTGTATTATCTATCTCTCTTGCTCTCTGGTAACTGGAGACTATAATCATTATAAACAGTAGTGCTGCAATTTATTGAAAACTGGTTAAACTGCATTTATTCTGATACAGCTTTGCTGCATATGTTTCTAATGTCTCCTTATATTAATCTTTTCCTTCAAAAAAAGTACAACTGCCACCATCTCCCAACATTGGAGAGTGTTTCGGGGGGAAGATGGGAGTAGTAGTCTAATCACACCACAGAGCTGTTGCTCATATCTGCTGCTTGCAAAGTATTTATCAGAAGAAATGTATATGTCAAGCTCAACAAACACAAACCAAACTTGTTTTTGTATGACATATAACATTAGATTCTATTTACCATATATTTTGTATCTAACAAGAATAAACTGATAGATTCCAGAGCTAATCCTAAGCACTTCTAGAAAACCACACAGATGGTTCAGATTGGATATCTAAAGATACTATTGTTTCAGTATAGCTGTCCTTTTATACCTGTTACCTTATAGGGCATCTATAGTGAAAAAAACACATTGCCCCCTTGTAAAGTTAAATTCATGTACTCTGTGTTGCCTTAATCCTATCTATGTCAGTGACTTTGTTTAACCATGGTGTCAGATCTCTGTGCAGCACTCCCCCCTTCCCCCTCCCCTTTGTTACCTCCTCCATGTCTCAACTCCGGCTAACCGACAAGCTTATCATGTGCAGTAGGAGTTAAAAGTTCAACATCCTGAAAAACATACAAACGCACAGTGGCCAATAGAAAGCAAGCTGTCCTGGAGACACGGAAGAAGGAGATCAGTACTGTTTACTATTTCTCTCTCTTCGTGACCCATCATCAATCAGTAAGAGCTATTAAGAAGGGGGGTAAAGTGCAGCCTTATAGCTACCATCAAAGCTACCTCTCTCCCCCTGCTAATGCTCTTATCTCTATGTTTATTACAGAGCTAGGGGGGGGGGGGAATCATGTCACAGGGATTTGATTGACAGTCCAAGTAGGAGTAGAGGAATGTGTATCTCAGGACAGAGAGGGAATCTGAAAAAAGTGAAAACACTTTGGGAGTTGTGGGGAATTATAGAACACATGGAAAGAAAGAAATAAAAGTTAATTTCCCCACTATAGATGCCCTTTAAAGTAAATGTATAGAAAGTGTTCACAATAAACTTTGCTTTTTGTTGCAGCATTTGAAAGGTCTTTTTACTTATGAGCTTCCTGCCACGGGAATGGCGGCGGCTAAAGAGTTACTATGTTGTCGCCATTATCGGTGTCTAAGATAAAAAACGATTGATGTATTGGAATGTCTGGTTCCAATATTTAATCAGAAATAATCTCTAGTAATAGAGCATAGGGCGATGATTGCAAACCTGTCTAGAGAAATTATATCTCTCTGCATATGTGTGTGCGTGTGTGTATATCTCTTATCCCTTATATTATATAAATACATTTTTAATTTCATGCGGAATACATTGGGTTTTTCGGAGGTACTATGTTGGTGGGGGTGGGTAAAAGTAATATACATAGGGACAGTTGTTTATGTGTTGTTTAAGCACTAAATAAATAGTTATATCAATATTAACAAATATGTAGTAATAATGACATTAAAGTATATAGAAATGTAAATAAGGCAAAATATATAAATAAATAAAAGTACTTAGTAGTCCCCACTCCTGTTTTGAAATGGAATCTTCAAAATGCAGTGTTATCGGTAAGTGTTTCTGTCACTTGTTAACCTCTAAAAAAAAGCCTGTGACATCATTGTGCTCCCTTACTCTACTTGGAAACCAACACATTTCAGGGAGATTTTGTATAATTTCAGGGAACTGACGTTAATATCAGGGAGACCCCCTGAACTTCAAGGAGAGGTGGGATGCCTGTGATATAGCAGATAAATGATAACTATAGATTTTTAATTACAGAGCCTGAAATTGCGTTACTTTGGTCAAATAGCCAGCAAAATGGTGATAACCCAAGTGCATATGTAGTTACACTACTAGTTCCACCATTTTCTGACAAGTGCTCTCAAACAGCAGAGGGCAGTTAGGGGTTGTAAATTGAATACATGCAGCAAGGCTGTCAGAATCAATGCAGTGTAAATACAACCAGGTTGTAATGAATGCAGCCCTGCTACTTTTACTATAAGCATCCCCCAATAATGAGATGATCTGATAACTAAATCTATATTGACTTACAATATAAGCTTATTATAAAATAAAAACTATGCTAACATGCAAAATCACAGTTTATTCCTGTGCTGAGCAGGGAAAGGATTTTTCTACTTAGCCAGGAAAAACCAACTTGGATACCTCATCATTCAGAAAGTGAATTATTGGACAATTTACTGAATGGCGGCAACATAGTAACTCTTTAGTTGCCGCCATTCCCATGGCAGGAAGCTCATACTGTAAGTAAAAAGACCTTTCAAATGCTGCAATAAAAATCAAAGTTTATTGTGAACACTTTCTGCACATTTAATTTAAGGTAACAGGTATAAAAGGGCATCAATACTGAAAAAATAGTATTTTTAGATATTAAATCTGAACCATCTTCTGCTGTGTGCAGTTTTCTATACCTGGAATGGAGACCGTGTTCATGCAAATCATGTGCATTGCATAATGGAAAATTCCCTCTTTTGATGCTGCCTCATAGCGATTACTGAGCATGCTTGCCCTTATAGAAAACTCTGAGCAGGACAGTTAGAGGCAGAAACATATTACATCAGGAAATGGCTCCTACTCTTCACTTTCTGGGAGTTTGAACAGTCACTGCAGGAGAACCATATGGAGCCGAGGAGTAAGGTAAGGGTTTTGAGCACTAAACAGTGGGTTAAATTTTAGTTTTGGGGTGAACATTCCCTTTAAAGGAGAGGTGAAACAACAGTTTTTTTTTTTTTTTTAAATCTTTTTTATTGAATATTTATGAACCCACAGTAATGGATTTATAAATTGTCCAATGCTGGTAAAAACACGGCTACAGGGTACGGGTAATAAAGTGCAGTAAGAAAATTGTTATATAAAAGAATAATAAAAGACGGTACAGGTGCCTAACAGGTCTCCTAACAGAAGACTGTAGGTAGTAAAATACTGTGTGTTATTGTTATTTTACAATGCAGTCAGTATTGTTCACTGTAATCGCAAATGGTTTAATTCATTAACCTGTGGTATTGTAAAAGTACGACCATGGCTGTAAATGTATGGATTATGCATTTATTTTGTACATTACATGCGGTAGTATACTACAGAATTGGTATTGCATAGGTGATCTTGTCTCTCTGCCCAGATTGCATTAAATTAGATACTTTTACTTTCTTTCTCAGCACTTTCTAATTTAAAGCGTAACTGGTGTCCAAAAATCAGAAATTGCTTTCCTGAGAATTTTTTGCAATTCACTTTTACATAGTTTTGAAGATGTTTAAATTTTTATGTGTGATATGGTAGAAGCATCACCAGATCCTCGGCACTTCCTGCTCTGAAACCATGTGACAGTCCCACTTCCCTGAGACCTCTCGTCCTTGTCCCCTCTCTTTGCAGGCCACATTTGACTCCTCCCTCTCGTGGGGCACAGAAAACTGTGTAAAAACAGCATTTTCAGGCAGAGGCAGAATCAGCAATTTTATACTTTCTGTCTGATTCTACCTGAAAAAAAATGTTTTTACACAGTTTTCTGTAGGGGGTTTATGGGTCTGTGATGCCAGTGGGGGAGGGGCCATGGGTGCCCCATGAGTGGGTTAATTAACGAACGTTCAGTCATAGAATACCACATGGTAATTAACTAGGGGGGGGTTCATGGATCGCAAATCTATGAATGTAAATCCTAGATTTACAGCCGTTTTAAAGATCGGTAAAACGGTCATAAATTCAATATTGTTTTATCGATTGTTAAAGGCATGGTATCGCTAAAAATATGGCCCAGAGCATGGGGTCACTGGGGTGGTTTGTTGGTTGGTGCTGTTTGCTGTATTCTCTGTTATTGCTTAAAGGGCATGTGCACCTTAAAAATAACTTTTAATTGTATGAAAACTCCCCCCTGCCCACCCCCAACCACCATGTTATTTTATTAAAAAAGCATTCAGATCATCCACCACTGGATGTACAGTGTTCCACTGTGCTCTTCCAGATCTGTGTAGACAATCGATATTGTACACAAGTATCACCCTTTGCAGATGAATGTTAGCATGTATATATATATATATATATATATATATATATATATATATATATATATATATATATTGTGTTAATAAAGATTAAGCATGCGCGCTATAGCTGTACTGAACAGGGAAGCAGTCGGAGATTTCAGTGTGGCGTGGTGGATCGCGCAAAAGGCAGGGGTGTATATCTAGGGTCTAAGAAGATATGGGGCACTACATGCGCCGCGCTAAAATTTTTGGCCCATGCCCCTTTCTCCGCCCCAGTTAAGCCACACCCACTATGTACTTAATAGAGATGGCCAAAAAGACACAGATAGACAGATAGATAACCACAAACATAGACACACAGCCCGATAGTGATAAACAGACAGAAAGACCGTGAAATAGACAGACAGAGATAGAGATCAGAGTTGGACAGAGACACAAATTAATGACACAAAGACACAGTAAACTGGCAATTTCATTATATACTGGTAGCAATTTGGTCATTTTAAACTTACAGTTATGTTCAGTTGTAGTCAGACACTTGCCCACATCTTTGGCCAGGGAGACCTTCTTGTACCTTCTACATGGACCTCTGCCCCTCTCTCTCTCTCTGTATATCTATCTCTGTCTATATCTGCCTCTTGTTTATCAATTTTACTCTGCCTGTCTGCCTATTGTCTATCTGTCTATCTATGTCTATCTGCTTCTTGTCTATCTCTCTGTCTCTCTAACTCTGTCTATCTATCTACCTATTATCTATCTAACTCTGTCTGGCTATCTATCTATCTATCTATGCAACTGCTATCTATCTATCTAGTATCTACCTATCTAACTGCTATCTATCTATCTATCTATCTATCTGCTATCTATCTATTTATCTATCTATCTATCTATCTAGCTATCTATCTATTTATCTATCTCTGCTATCTATCTATTTATCTAACGCTATTTGTATCTCTGCTATCTCTCTCTCTCTATATCTATCTATCTAACTCTGCTATCTCTCTTTATCTATCTATCTCTGCTATCTATCTATCTATCATCTATCTATCTCTGCTATCTATCTATCTATCTATCTAACTGCTATCTATCTATCTATCTATTTATCTATCTATCTAGCTATCTATCTATTTATCTATCTCTGCTATCTAGCTATCTCTCCCTCTCTATATCTATCTATCTATCTAGCTACCTGCTATCTATCTATCTATCTATCGATCTATCTATCTGTCTATCTGTATCTATCTATCTATCTTCCTATATCTATCTTCCTATCTATCTCTGCTACTATCTATCTATCTATCTCTGCTATCATCTAGTCTATCCTCTCTTCTTCTATATCTATCTATCTATCTATCTAATATCTATCTATATCTATCTTATCTATCTAGTACTATCGATCTAGTATCTATCTATCTATCTATCTATCTCAGTATCTATCTATCTATCTATCTATCTATCTATCTATCTATCTCTATCTATGTAGACTATCTATCTATCTATCTATCTATCTATCTATCTATCGTATCTATCTATCTATCTATCTATCTATCTATCTATCTATATCTATCATCTATCTATCTTCATCTATCTATCTATCTATCTACTTCTATCTATCTATCTCTATCTATCTATCTATCTCTTCTATCTATCATCTATCTATCTATCATCTATCTATCTATCTATCCTATCTATCTATCCAACCTTAAGACAATTGCAGAGCATTTACAGGACCTGTGCAGAAGTTCCACTTTTATTACATGTGCAACAAACAGATAGCGACTTTCGGTCTGTCTTAGACCTTTCTCAAGCTAACACAAGATCGAACGTCGCTATCTGTTTGTTGCCCATGAAAAAGTGGAACTTCTGCACAAGTCCTGTGAGTGCTCTGCAATTTGTCTTAAGGTTGATATTTATGAATCAGTAGCACACCAGGCCTATGAATATTTGAAGGTAGAGTGCACACTACCCCCTATGTTATATCTATCTATTATCTATCTATCTAACTCTGCTATCTATCTAACTATATATCTATCTATCTAACTATATATCTATCTATCTATCTATCTCTTCTGAACAACATTTGATATCTATCATCTATCTTCCAAACACCATGTGATTATCTATCTATCTGCTACCTTACCTATCCATCTGGATATGCAGGGGCTTTCTCGCTCAGCGCGCCGGCTTTGTGCATGATGTAATTGCGCCGGCTGCGCGACGTGCCCAGAGTTTATCGTGCAGCCGGGAAATCCGGAAGTTCGGGGGCACCTTCTGGTTTTACCTTCAGATAAAACATCGTGGCACTTTGCCAAATATCTGGCCCCGAATGTTTTAACGTAGATACGCCACTGGCAAAGGTAATTTCTTCTTAACTTCGTTCCCAGACCCTGCGCTATTGATTGAAGAACGGCCTCTTAACCTCCCGGACTTCAATTATACATTAAAGGAATAGTTCACTTTGAGAGTAAACTATTCCTTTAAGCTTTATCTGCACCTATTGTAATAACAGTGTGGGTCCCACCCCAAACACGGCCCTTTAATTGGAGTCTTGTGCCTTGAATACTAAGCAAGACTGGACGGAGGCCTCTTCCCTCCTAGTTAAAGCCAGTAGGCGGGGGAAGGGATAGCCTTTAATACTAAACCAATGCAAGGTCAGGGAGATAAATGACCCAAGGTAATTTGTTAAGACCTTCATACTGGGGTTACCTTGTCGTGGTTGGAAGACTTTCACATTTATGCATAAAATTGCACTAGCACATATATTGTGATATTAAAGGAGAACTTAAAGTTCAGAGTAATACATACTTTTTCAGAAAAAGTGCAGTATTTTTTCTTCCCAATGACCTTAACCTGCCAATTCAGCATTTTGTCTGCATATAAATAAATGCAATCGAATATTGACTTCCTGTTTGCAGTAGAACTGTTATGGTCTTCCTTGACCAGCGCCTGGGTTGATTCTGTTGCTCAGTAGAGATCTGAGCATCTTTGACCCATCCAACACGAAATCAGTAAAATTACTGTTAGGAGCATTCCAAGGAAGTGGTGCATCCTGGGAAGAAGAATGGACCGTTAGAACCTGAAATGTCAGCTCACTAATTTCAACAACAGGAAACAGCAAAGGGTATGAAATCAACTGATTTTTCAAAAATGGAGGAGATTGTAGAATAACCAAGTATGCATTAGACAAACTAACAATTTAACAAATATTGATAATTTCCACTGAACTGTCCCTTTAACTTAAATTTTTAAAAACCTAATGTGAAAGTTTTTCTCATCAGAACACCTAACATTGTAAGATTCTTCTCTAGCAGTTGCATTTAGTACATGTGAGTATCTATTCTTTAAGGTTTCCACAGTTCACAGGTACCTTTATTTTCTCCCCACTATGTAGTGAAAGGTTCTACACGTACCGTGATCTATAAGTATCTCTTGTTGCCTAAGGTAAGATCTCTGCTTTTAGCAAGAGTAATGTACATGTTGCAGGTTCTATTCCCCAGACTTACTTTTATTTTTTTTTTATTTTCGCTGAAATGTTAGTATTCCGTTTCTTACTCCATGCTATCTATAAAATACACTGCAAACATTACCTTTCTTTTGTATGTAAAGTAAATGATCATTGGACAGCAGCATTGAATGTGTTTGAAAACAAAATGCCTGTTCTGGTCAGGGAGAGGAGGATCTCTGTGCTGTAATGTGATTGGCTGTCAGCTTCTAGAAGCAAGTTGCAACTTCCTTGTTTGATCTGTTGAGCTCTACAGAGCATGTGCCTGTAGCAGACCTTAAAAATGCCTTTTATTTATAAACACTAATTATAGTGTACGATTAATTATTTGTCACACTTTTCCATCAATTACTTAAATTCGTGCTAGGGGTGCTCTATTTATCCACAACTGTCTTCTGTGTTTTATTATTGATTAATTGTGGAAGGAGCACCCTGGCTTTTTCTGGGATACTATTTTCCTTTGAAATTTACACAGTGCTGACTACATCTTGTTTTTCTTACTTAGACCCTTAGCTGGGTTTTACCCACTTAAGTGGATTGTTGGGCTGACCCCTAGTATTAACAGGTTGTTTTCATTAATCACCCATGGCCACCGCAAAGGGAGAGTGAGACACAGCTTGTTGTATGTTTGTGATTGTGCTCTGTCTATGGGACAATGTTGTCTGGAGAACTTTAGTTATCCTTAAATGGACCAGGAATGTGCATTGATCTTTTTTTCTTTGTTTTGTTCTAATGTTTTGGTCAGACCAGTAGCACTTCCAGTATATGTTAACACTAATTTTGCCTAAAGCCTCATACACACACCTGCAATTGCCGGGAGCCGACCCAATTTGCCTATCGTGGCGTGTATGGGCAGTTTTTGGGGCTAGTTGATAATCCGCAGGTAACGAGCCCTGACCAAATGGCGCCAAAGTGCGTGTCGGCCCCCATGATCACACGTGTGTATGCACCTTTAGCCAGTAACACCATTACTCCTGTGCCCTGAAATGCACTGCACTACAGCCATGAGCCAAACAGGCTCCCATAATGTTGGTTATCACCCACATACGAACAGTAGAAATGCCATTTGTTGGTAAGTGTTATTTAAAAAAATACAACTAAAAAATATTCTGGCATTGTGCACACTGTTAAAATAAATTAAATTCAGTATGCAACATAGGTATAGGAAAAAAGGGCATATCTTGTTTCTATGGAGATTAATAAATGTAGCACACTGTCAAAGCCACTTAAAGCGAATTCCAGAAATGTTGCAATAAGCCGTATTTTTCCACCCGCTCGCTATAACTTGACCTTTATACAATACAAATATTGGGCAGCAGCAAGCAAGACAATGGCTACTGTGATTCAATGAAAATCTTAAGGCCAAATAAAATCTTAAATGGCGCATTAAAAGTAAGATGAACATTTTCTTTAATGACATTACAAGCCAACCTGAATCCATTTCATCTTACTATTTCCCTCTGATTGTAAAATAAATCCAAAATCAAATATTTCTCTGCTTCACTGGGCACCAACCTTTCTCATGTCGCCTTTTTTACTATACAAACCCTGACCCTTTCTCTCTCCTGCTATCATTGCATGCTGCCTTCTTTTGGTGTGTAGATGATATGACATTGTATTAGATCAGCTCTCATCACCATTTCTTGAGAAAACACCTGAAATGAATTTCCTTTCTTACTCTTACTCAACTTCCTTTTCATGTGATTAAAGCCAAAAGGAGCAAAATGATTGTCAGGATTGGAGACAGAAGACGTGAAAGTGTTGTTATGCCCCGATCCCTTGGATTGCTGGACTGTCCTCACCCCTCTGTTTAACCCCTCGTGACTCAATCTGTACTGTGAAAATTCCATTGGTCTGGCCCCAGGAAAAAAAGGGCAGAGCAAACAGACTAACATTCAACATTTTCAAGTACTAATTGACAGCATTCGGTGCTAAACCAGGGATAGAATCTAGTCGTTAGGCCTCACCCTGGGCAACCTTAATAGAAGGGGTAGGATGGAACATTTTTAATAGGAAGAAGAGGAAATGTAAGTATTACATCATAACATTTTATTAAAAAAATAAAATGTCTTTCATTCTCCTTAAAGTTCTTCCATAATTAAGATTACCGCATATACTCGAGTATCAGTCGAGGTTTTCAGGCTGTGAAAACAGCCTGAAAACTGAACCTCGACTTATACTCGAGTCAGTCACTTACTGATGTAGGAATCCGGCTGCCGCGTCCCTGATGGTCGCATCCACTGACGTCACGACTCGGCGCCGGAATAATTAGACCGGCGCCGAGTCGTGACGTCATGGATGCGACCATCACGGACGTGGCATCCGGATTCCTCCATCAAGTGCATATGTCGGGGGCCCCTCGACTCTCCTGCAAAGGTAAGGTTCGCATTAGTATAGTGTAGTGTAGTGCGGGGTGAGAGAGTGGTGCAGGGAGTAGTTGTAGTGTACTGTAGTAGTGTCGTGTAGTGGCAGGGTGAAGATGGGTGCAGGGAGTAGTGTAGTGTACTGTAGTAGTGTAGTGTAGTGGCAGTGAGAAGATGGGTGCAGGTGAGTAGTGTAGTGTACTGTAGTAGTGTAGTGTAGTGGCAGGGTGAGAATATGGTGCAGGGAGTAGTGTAGTGTACTGTAGTAGTGTAGTGTAGTGGCAGGGTGAGAATATGGGTGCAGGAATAGTTTTATTCCTGGGGCTGGACCTGGGGCTGGAGGGGAGAGTAAGGATCAGGGACAGGGTAGTGTGTTTTTTGGGTTGGGTGGGACAGGGTAGTGTGTTTTTGGGGTTAGGTGTGTTCAGTTCCACTCCAGATGTTCTACCTCCTACTTCCCTCCCTTCTACTACTCACCCTCGACTTATACTCGAGTCAATTCGTTTTACTACTTATTTTTGAGGTAAAATGGGTACCTCGACTTATACTAGAGTCGACTTATACTCGAGTATATACAGTACTATACATAGGCAGCATTCTTTGAAAAAGTGGTTTTAGGGATTGAGGACATCTGTCCTGTCTTTTTTTCTTTTATTCCCCTTCTCCCTCCTGCTTAGGTGGGGCTAAGTTAAGGACAAGTGAGTCACACCAGAGAAGGCTTCCCCACTTTCACATTGGTCAGTTTCTTAGAGGAGGGAAGGGAGATTTGTCAGCCGGCATTGCAGCTAGAGAGGAACCAATCTGAATGCTAAAGTATAAGGGGAATCATTGGAGTCACACGAGCAGACAGGTTAGGTTTGGCAAGAACATTAAAACACATATTATAATCCTCCACTTTTTTTTCTCATTCAGATAGCGGCACGTGTCCTGACGAAGGTAGATTGACATTGTAAGATACTATTATACATTAGCCAAAATCTTTTATTATTAAATTTACTAACTTATCAAGAGTTACATTTTTTATATCCATCAGTGGAAATTATCTCATTATCACCTCAAGTTAAATCAATATAGGAACAGAATAATAAGGTCCTATTGGCCCCAAATACAACAATTATTAGCAGGAGAAGATGTCTGTATGTATTCTCAACGGTCTTTACATATGAGCATCTTACTAAACAGTCTCATCACCCTCCAGTTTTAATCCGAAAATTAAAAGTAAATACAAGTCCTTTAAAAATGTTACTGCAGAATATTTATTTATTTGAACTTTAGATTCAATTCAGCTACTGGTATTTTAATATTCGTTTTTACGTTAGATGGTGGAGAGAAATGAATAGAAACATGAAGCTACAGGGAGATGGAAAGGAAGGGCAAATCTATTTGATGTAAGGTTCAATAGTTACTCATCAAATTGTAATCTTCCCAATGAATCAGTGTCTTCTTTAAAGCATATGATTATCTTTATGTGTATATATGTTTATAGTTATATACATACATACATTACCATTGGTTTATTGAATTGAATTAAAATTCAGTCAAACTTCTCTTATTACAACTGACACATATCACAGTGTTCGTTCGATAAAAATATGTTTTGTACTATTGGGAAGCACATTTGGCAATTAAATGCTGTAAATTTTCAATAGTTTTTATGATTCTCCTTGTGACATTTATCCTGTTCAGAGTACGGGTATTGAATGCTCTGAGGTTTGATCCCATAATTACAAAGTAATGTGGAGACTGTAATGAGGTGTCTAAACATAATCACCTAAAAATAAGTAACAATTCCAATCATACATATCAGGTCTATACAATCTAAATCTTTACATGTATGGGTGCTCAAAGGGCTTCTCCACCCTCTAAAAAATTTCTTGATATAATGTAGGGCATCCATTCCCACCCCCAACCGCTATGTTAGATTGCTAAAAAAAAAATCTGAACTTACTTGCAGCCCCTGACGCTCTGATTGGCTCCTGCAACTATCATACAGGGGCTGTTACAGGAAGCAGGCAGCCAATCACAATGCGCGGCTATCAATGGAGAGCGCCGCAGGAGCCAAGGGCTGTAATAGAGTTTGGATTCTTTTTTTAGGTTGGGAGTGGGAAGGATACCCTAGATTATATCAAAAATAATGTATGCTAGGTGAAGGGCAGCCATGGAGGGATCATGAGGGAGGAGGCTCCCTGCGTATACCACTATCTCTCAGAGGACAAGGAGGCAAAGAAACTTTGGAACAGGAAGACACCCCTCCTACTCTTCAGTTTTCTGTACTTTGAACAAGCACTGCAGGAGAACCATAAGGAGCAGAGTGTAGGTAAGGATTTTTTTAAAACTACACAGTGGAGCCAATAGTGGGTTAGATTTTGTTTGGGGGTGAACATGCCTTTTAAGGGTCATGAACAGACATCTTCAGCCGTGTACAGGGATTCTGGGATTTTAGTAGGTGGTTAAATTTTATTTTTGTTCTTCTTGATTACCCTTGTATCACAATTCTATATGTTAGAAATATATTTGTGTGCTGTGCGATTCCAACGATAGTCAGATTGTCAGTGGGGAGGGGCATTGTTTTAGATGTTTTGTTACCTTTCTCGGATCAACTGTTTTGTAATTATACAACCCTTATTTTCATGCAAAGAAGAAATCTCAGTATGGACACGGAGTGAGACACATAGAGAGAAGTGTCTAAATTTCTAAGTTACGTATTTAAACTTTCCTGACTTTCCTTTTTGCCCATTGACTTTAAATGGTAGAACCTAAAACACACAACATTCGAGTATTCAAAACCTGGATCAAAGTCCAATCAAAGCCCAACTGCACTATTTATAACATAACACTGGCGATACTGCTAATATAGACTGTACTGCTGATATAGACTGTACTGCTGATATAGACTGTACTACGGATATAGACTGTACTGCTAATATAGACTTTACTGCTAATATAGACTGTACTGCTAATATAGACTGTACTGCTAATATAGTTGTACTGCTAATCATATGACTGTAGTACGAATATAGACTGTACTACCAATATAGACTGTACTACTAATATAACTGTACTACTAATATAGACTGTACTACTAAATAGACTGTACTACTAATATAACTGTACTACGAATATAACTGTACTGCTAATATAGACTGTACTACGAATAAGACTGTACTACTATATAGACTGTACTACCAATATAAACTGTATTACTAATATAGACTGTACTACTAATTAGACTACTACCAATTTAAACTGTACTGCTAATATAGACTGTACTGCTATATAGACTGTACTACGAATATAAACTGTACTGCTAATATAGACTGTACTACGAATATAGACTGTACTACTAATTAAACTGTACTGCTAATATAGACTGTACTACCAATATAGACTGTACTACCATATAGACTACTGCTAATATAGACTGTCTACTAATATAGACTGTACTGTACTAATATAGACTGTACTACTACATAGACTGTACTACTAATATAGACTTAACTACTAATATAAACTTTACTATCTACTATAGTCTATACTAACTATGTAGACTGTACTACCATTATAGACTCTACTTCGAATATAGACTGTACTACTAATATAGACTGTACTCTAATATAATCTATACACTAATATAGACACTACTAATAAGACTACTACTAATATAGACTGTATTGCTAATATAGACTTTATTGCTAATATGACTGTACTACTAATCTAGCTGCAGCGACTAATATAGACTGTACTGCTAATATAGACTGTACTGCTAATATAGTCTGTACTGCTAATATAGACTGTAGTACGAATATAGACTGTACTACCAATATAGACTGTACTACTAATATAAACTGTACTACTAATATAGACTGTACTACTAATATAGACTGTACTACTTTAGTAGTAAGTTTATATCTTCGTAGTAAGCAGTCTATATTAGCCATACAGTCTATATTAGCATACAGTCTATATTAGCAATACAGTCATATTAGCAATATCAGTCTATATTAGCAATACAGTCTAATTAGCAGTACAGTCTATATAGCAATACGTCTAAATTAGCAGTACAGTTTATATCGTAGCACAGTCTATATTAACGTACAGTCTATATTAGCAGTACAGTCTTATTAGCATTACGTCTTAGTCATACAGTCTATATAGTAAGTACTCTATATCGTATATTAGTAGTACAGTCTATATAAAAGCAGAAGCATTCTATATTAGCAGTACAGTCTATATGTAGTAGTGCATGTCTCTATATGTAGTACAGTCTATATTAGCAATACAGTCTATATTACAATACAGTCTATATAGTAGTAGTCTTTATTATTAGTTGTCTATATTAGTGGTATAGATTATATTAGTAGTACAGTCTATATTAGTAGTACAGTCTATATTCGAAGTAGAGTCTATAATGGTAGTACAGTCTACATTAGTAGTATAGACTATATTAGTAGTACAGTTTATATTAGTAGTTAAGTCTATATTAGTAGTACAGTCTATGTTAGTAGTACAGTCTATATTAGCAGTACAGTCTATATTAGTAGTACAGTCTATATTAGCAGTAGTCTATATTGGTAGTACAGTCTATATTGGTAGTACAGTCTATATTAGCAGTAACAGTTTATATTCGTAGTACAGTCTATATTCAGTACAGTCTTATACAGTATTTATATTCGTAGTACAGTCTATATTAGCAGTACAGTCTATATTAGCAGTACAGTTTAAATTGGTAGTAGTCTATATTAGTAGTACAGTCTATATTAGTAATACAGTTTATATTGGTAGTACAGTCTATATTAGTAGTACAGTCTATATTCGTAGTACAGTCTATATTAGCAGTACAGTTTATATTCGTAGTACAGTCTATATTAGTAGTACAGTCTATATTAGTAGTACAGTCTATATTAGTAGTACAGTTTATATTAGTAGTACAGTCTATATTGGTAGTACAGTCTATATTCGTACTACAGTCTATATTAGCAGTACAGACTATATTAGCAGTACAGTCTATATTAGCAGTACAGTCTATATTAGCAGTACAGTCTATATTAGCAGTAAAGTCTATATTAGCAGTACAGTCTATATCCGTAGTACAGTCTATATCAGCAGTACAGTCTATATCAGCAGTACAGTCTATATTAGCAGTAAGTACTATGTAGCGTACAGTCTATATCCGAGTACATCTATATCAGCATTCAGTCTAATCAGCAGTACAGTCTATATTAGCAGTACAGTCTATATTAGCAGTACATTATTAGCAGTACAGTCTATATTAGCAGTATAGTCTAAATTAGCAGTCAGTCTAAATTAGCAGTACAGTCTAAATTACAATACAGTTTATATTCGCATACAGTCTATATTGGTAGTCATTCTATTGGTAGTACAGTCTATATTAGTATACAGTCTATATAGCAGTACAGTCTATATTAGCAGTACAGTTTATATTCGTAGTACAGTCTATATTAGTAGTACAGTCTATATTAGTAGTACAGTCTATATTAGTAGTACAGTCTATATTAGCAATACAGTCTATATTAGTAGTACAGTCTATATTAGTAGTAGTCTATATTAGTAGTACAGTCTATATTAGTAGCAGTCTATATTAGTAGCAGTCTATATTAGTAGCAGTCTATATTAGTAGCGTCTATTATTATTAGTGGTATAGATTTATATAGTGTACGTCTATATAGTAGTACAGTCTATATTCAAAGTAGAGTCTATAATGGTAGTACAGTCTACATTAGTAGTTAGACTATTTAGTATAAAGTTTTATTAGTAGTTAAAGGGCATGTCCACCCCCAAACTATAATCCCCCCAACTACTGGCCCCACCATGTAGTGTAGTTTTAATCATTACCTCACATCCAGCTCCATATGTTCTCCTGTAGTCCCCCCCCAAAGTCCCAAAAACTGCCCACCAGGAGGCTAGCAGAGTCCATATAGGACACTGCCTGCTAGCTGGCCTCAGGTAGATTTTTGCCATGCGTACTGCAGCCCTTCTCCCCCTCCCCCCTCCCTCCCCCTCCCCTCCCTCCCGTTCTACATCATCCTCCCCCTCAATAAACCCCCTTCAGTACTGTATTCCCCCATGTCTCCCAGCCCCAACCGCATATTTTTTATTTTTGAAAGCTCCCCAAACTCTTACTTACCTCTCCTCTTTCCTCCGGCGAAGTGAGCTGCCGGCACCCGCGTCTGTGATTGGCTGCCGCTCAGCCAATCACAGACGCGGCTGCCAGTCCCGCCCCTCTGCTTGCATTTCCTTGCAAGCAGAGGCCGGAGCGCGGCGGAGAAAGAGGGGAGGTAAGTAGAGTTTGGGGGCTTTCTAAAAAAAAATATAGTGGTTGGGGCTGGGAGCCCAGGGGGGATCTTATATTAAAAATTCATTTTAGGGTGGACATACCCTTTAAGTCTATATTAGTATATTCTATGTTAGTATACAGTCTATATAGTTTAGTACAGTCTATATTGGATATAGTGATATAGTTGTATAGTCTACATTAGTACAGTTTATATTAGCATACAGTCATATAAGTAGTACAGTTTATATATGTATGACAGTCTATATTAGTAGTACAATCTATATTGGTAGTACAGTTTATATTAGTAGTTCAGTCTATATTAGTAGTACAGTCTTGTTAGTAGTACAGTCTATATTAGTAGTACAGTCTATATTGGTAGTATAGTGTATATTAGTTGTATAGTCTACATTAGTACAGTTTATTTAGCAGTACAGTCTATATAAGTAGTACAGTCTATATTAGTAGTACAATCTATATTGGTGTACAGTCTATATTAGTAGTTAGTCTTATTAGTAGTACAATAGGTAACAAAAGAAACTTGTTTGGAGCGGGCCTCCTCAATGTACATCAATCAGGAGATGGTTACACCAACAACTGTGAATAAACTTTTTAATAAAGATTAAAAACATCGACACTTCATCAGAGGAAATTAGCTACTACACACCTATGTCTTAATTAGCTCACAATGTCATTGTATACATATATTAGTAGTACAGTCTATATTGGTAGTACAGTCTATATAAGCAGTACTGTCTATATTAGTAGTATAAACTATATTAGTAGTATAAACTATATTAGTAGTATAAACTTATTAGAGTACAGTCTTATCGGTAGTACAGTCTATATCGGTAGTACATGTTTATAAGTAGTATAGTCTATAGTAGATAGTCTATATTAGTAGTATAGTCATATTAGTAGTACAGTCTATATTAGTAGTACAGTCTATATTAGTAGTTAATGTATTAGAAAGTTCAGCCTAATTAGTAGTAATAGAATATTTTAGTAATATAGTGTATATTAGTAGTATAGTCTATATTTAGTAGTACATCTATTTTGTAGTACGTCTATATTAGTAGTATAGTCTTATTAGTAGTACAGTTTATATTAGTAGTACAGTCTATATTAGTAGTACCCTATATAGTAGTATAGTGTTTATTAGTAGTATAGTGTATAATATAGTACAGTCTATATTATCATTACAGTCTATATTAGCAGTACGGTCTATTAGTAGTATATAGCCTTATTTAGCAGTACAGTCTATATTAGTAGTATAGCCTATATATGTAGTACAGTCTACATTTTAATGAGAGGCTGGTGCAAGTTTTTACTTATTAATAAGTTAATGAAAATTCGGAGAGTCAGTAGGTAAGATACACCATACATTTAAAATTGTATATGAGCTTTACTTACACTATTTTGGCACATACTGTACACTTCCACTTCCACTTGCATTTTATCTACCACACGACATGCCTTACAGACCCGTAATTGGCAGACTTGGCACAAATCTCCTCGGTCAAAAATCAACCCTAGGCTTTTCTGGCAACGAACACATACTTTGGATTCTGCTGACGGAGACGTTGACGATTTCCCCCTTTTCTTCGAATCTCCAAAAGTTCATTTTTTAATTTTCTGTGTAAAACAAGTGGATCTGTTAGCTGGACATACCAACCACCATCATTTACCTCACTATGGCATTGTTACTATAATTCAGCAATACTGGGTGCCTAGATATCGCTTCTATGGCAAATTGGCATAGGCAAGTTATTGTACATATTTGGTCAGATGCTCATTTGAGGACGTACTTAAAGGGCATGTTCATCTGCAATAGTCAGTTACCTGCCCACAACCCAACAAATATATACTTTATTACCTGCATTACTAGCCAGATATTTAAGGATTATTATTTTCCCTATTCAGGCAGATTTAGCTGGCCCCTCCATCCATGCTGTCAATCAAGGCTGTGGCTGCTTATAACTAATGATTGACTGCTGTTTCACCTGCTGTCTCCTCTGCACATGTTCAAGCTCTTTGGGCAGAGGAAGGAGGCAAATACATTTCCCAGAAAGGAATAGAATTTATCATTAAATACTGGCTACAAACAAACTGGTAAAATGAAATTTGGGTTGTGGGCAGACAACTGACAGTCACTTCTATTTTTTATTTTAAGGGTGAACATGCCTTTTAAAACAAGAGATAGGGCCTCTAAGAACAAGACTAAAGTGGAAGCTTTCAGCTCATACAAAGTACTGCTATGTTGGAACCAGATAAAAAACACACTCATGGTCATTGCTTGTATATAATTCTTCATTTTAAAAACCAATCGCTTTTATTTATACATAGAGAAGGCAGGGAATAACACAATAAAAGAAATATTTACAGGGCGATTCAATTAGTTATTATTGTTTAAAATGGTACTAATTTTGCCCCAACCAATCAGATGTTAGCTTTCAAATGTTAAATAACATCGGATTACTTTTATTGAATCTCCCTGATAATGTAACAAATTTTTCCATAACCCTTCATACATTTTACTCACATTTACTGTTTTACTCATATATTTGCTTTCACCACCCTGAAGCACTGCAGTTTAACCTACTCAATACTGCCCCCTACAATTTATTTTTAAAACAGCTCTAGGTGACAGAACCTTTTTAGATACCAATATCCCCTACCGTATATACTCGAATATAAACTGAGGTTTTCAGGCCAAAAAAAATAGCCTGATAACTGAACCTTATACTCTAGTCCAACACTTACATGCTCTCTGCCGGCTGACGTCACTATTCGGCACCAGGAAGTGAGGCCAGTGCTGATAGTGACGTCACCAGAAGGGATGCGCAGCATGCGGCAGAGCAGAGGAAGCAGAGCAAGGAACCAGTGTGATTGGCCAAGGTAGGAGAAGGCAACGAACACTGGGGGGCTCTCGAGGGGGTTGGTTGGGGTACAGTAATCCCTGCAATGGCATTCCTTGCCACTGCAGATGTTTGGAAACTACAACTCCCAGCAACTCAAGCATGTTGGGAGTTGTAATTTCCAAACATCTGAGTACCAAGGAATGACGTTTTAGTTGCCTTTTAATAGACAGAAGAATTCCCATACATTAATAGCCAAATACAGTATGCTATTACCGTATGGGACTACTGTATGGTAATTCTGCTGTCCATTTAAAGTGCAACTAAAGCCTCAAAACATAATCAGAAGAGAGGATGGTATTTATCGTTGACTTCTGATTCTTATTGTTTTGAGGCTTTAGTTGCCCTTTAAATGGACAGCAGAATTCCCATACAGTAGTCACATACAGTAATAGCAATACTGGATTTGGCTATTACTGTATGGACTACTGTATGGGAATTCTGCGGTCCATTTAAAGGGCACCTAAAGCCTCAAGACAATACAGAATCAGAAGGCAGTATTTTCTACTCTTGGTTTATACTCGAGTCAATCCCTATTACTCCTTATTAAAGGTAAAACAAATATCTTGGTTTATTCTCGGGTGGTTTATAATCGAGTATATACAGTAACTAATGTAAAATTATAGATTTTGATATTTTAAAGTAGTTTTTTTCTTGGTATACAGTAGGTACCAAGAGTTTTTGCCCTTCCCCCTTACTTATATTTACTTTTGTACAGCTCTGCTGAATAGTTCTGGACATCCAGCAAAGACTTCCAGGGACAGTTAAGTAAATGTTTTCAACAATACGATACTTGGTTTTCCAGTACATTTATATTTAATTGCTTTATTTTTCATTCCAGGTTAAAATTCATACCTTTTCTTAAAAAACTAACAGTCCATTTTAAAACAATGGGGTTTGTACTGTAACCTGTGTGCAAGACTTGGCCACTCCTTATACCATGTATTTATTTCTTCATGTTACATAATATTTACTCTATAGCACTGGGTACATTTGTATTTTCGAGCTGGATTACTCTTGTAAATCTGTGAAATATCCATACATATGGGATTTGCAAAGATAAGAACGTGAAATAATGTAACTAGACTTAAAGAAATGTTTCTCACCAGAAATTGCTTAGAAATATTAACAAACTAACAAACCATCAGTTCATCAATTATTACCTTGGTGGAACTATTTTTCTGTTCTCCACCCTACTGTACACACATTGTATAGCAGGTAAAGGTCATGCAAGGCTTCTTGTGGTATTTAAGCTACAGCTTGAACAAGATTCATATTTTTGTAACATTAATTTGACGAGGCCTAGAGTCTTGGGTAGCCCATGCAGTCAACCTAATGTTTTAGCGTGGCCTACAAACCTTCACATGCCTGAGAGCCTGAAATATTTCCATTCGCATGAACAACCATAAACTTAAAATTCTACCTTTATATACAGCAAGATCCCACTCACTCCAAAACGTTTGCGGATTTTAAATCTGAGCTGAAGATTCGAGAAACCATCATTTAAATTCACGGCATTACAGGGAAGCAGAAATTTTAATATGTGCCCCATCCCTGACCTCTTACTAGTTTCTTTTCTTTGTCTGCCTGCCAACACACTTTATGCAGTGAGTAGGGTGGATGAGAGACAGTTAGGAGCGCTCACATCAGATAAATATGTGAGAACACCATTTCACTGCTATTGTAGTTTTTAGATAATGTTTAAAGTGTGTAAAGTTGTTTGAGTGTAGTGAGACCCTTTAAATAGATTAGCCAAAAAAACAAAAAAAAAAAACAGTAAACAACTGCTCAGATGAAAAGAAACATTTTCTTTCATTCTGATTACTGTTTTATTACAGTCAAAACTGAATTGTAAAATGTGCTCACTACTGCTATAAACATAAAAAACATAACATTATAAGGTGTAATATTGTTTGGTCTCACACAGAACACGTATATTGTACCAATCAGAAATTCTTCAGCTCTAAGCCTATAGAAATACATTTACTAAAGATTAAGGGTAATGTCCCGCACAAAAAGTAAGTAATGTTTCTATAATCAGATTTACTGAAAACAGGAGGTAATGCACTCTCTCTTACCTCCCGTTCTTCAGTAAATCTTCCAGGAGAGGGGAGACACTTACCCCGGACTCGCTCCAGTGACAAATCCCAGACGCCCCCGACACATCCTCGCGTTGGGGATTTCGACGCTGGAGCAGGTCCGCGGGTACGTTTTTTCCCCTCTCCTGGAAGATTTACTGAATAACGGAGGTTTCCCATAGGACCGACATGTCCGATAGTTTTGATCGATTTGATCGATTGATGTCAGTCGTGGCCGCCCGCCCCACCCAGCCAATATTTTTGCAGATCGCCTGAAGTGCCGGAATCGGGCGGTTGGCCGAAATATTGGCTGGTGGTAGCCGCCAGCCTAAAGATCCATTCTCCCTTATGAAAGGTTGCTGCCCCCTCCTGAAGCTATAAGAATTTTTAAAAAGCATTCACATAAACTGTGGCTCGGGAGCAGCAGTCAGTCATTGGCTATAATGTAAATCTGCATGCCATGACTATCTGCTGCTATTGACTACTTACCAGGTAGTTTTAAACGGCAGTGAGGGTTTTAGCTACTGCAGGTTTTGGGGTGGTAATCAACACAACAATAAAAAGGTAGTTGCATTGGATACAAATATTATAAACACGTAATAATACAATAATAAAGTCACAAATAATAAAATAACAAAAACTAGTAAACTCAAAATAAATCATTTAAAAATGCCTGCATGTTCTTGGTACTGAATTGGTCTCTAGATCAGAGGGGAATCCTGCACACAGCTGTATATTGGTGCGTCTGCTCAGTAAAGAGAAAACTAGTCTACACGAAGGGAGACATGCAATAAGCCAGAAATTCTCTCTGTAAAACACATCTATAATAGTTTTATCTCTTAAGCAAACCCTTGACTTTCTGGCAAGACTAGCCGACAACTGTCACAGATTCCACAGATTCCCATCAGTGTTTGTGAATTAGAATATCTGGATTCCTCTTAACTACTTTCTTAATGACTCTTTTCACAAACTGGGGGATCTAGACTAATTTTGAATGCATTCTTGCTTAACAAGTTTTTTTTGTTTGTTTGTTTTCTGCTATTAGCTGGATCTCAAAATTCTCGTGTACAGAAAGTATTTGATTATTTATGAAGTCTGGAGAGGATGCAGACACTGTGAAGCATGTTCCACCTCTATCTGGGTAAAAGCTATCAAAAATAAGACAAACTCTACAGTATAGTGCTTACTTGTTGATTTTAATGTATTACCAATTAATATCTATAAGAAAGTTGAAATTTGATTTCTTATGGCAGACTTACTAAAATGTCTGGCTCTTTGCATTGTTCCTTTCCACCAACGCCAGTTCACTGGGCACGTACTCGGTACTTGCTGGCACCACTTTAAGTTATGGCCCTTAAAACGCCCCAAAAACACTCTTGACTCTCACTGACTATGCACACCCCTGTCCTGGCAGCTAAATGGTTAACACTACACAACCATTCCGGGGTCAAGCAACCTAACTGGTTAATTAGCATCAGTCCTTCACAAGCAGTCACAGAGTTAATTAGCATTTCCACTGCAAAACCCTCCATTCACCACCTATAAACTTATCAAGGCGAGTTCTTTTAGAGCATCAAAGACAAAACATTCAATTTTAGATTTAATTTCAAAAGGGGACAGTGCATATAATACAAAAACACAGAAAATGGTGTCATAATAAAATGACACACCAATAGGTAAACAGTTTATATAAAAAAAAAAAGGATAAATATTCACCAGACCCTACTCACTAGAAGAATCCTGTATACCGGGGCGGGAAGAAACATCGGGTCCATAAACACGGTTTTTAGCATGTCCCCTCATGTATGAACAAAGTTATAAGGGCTACAAGGATTTTAAACCATTTCAGAACCATCCCCTTCTCTGGCTATGCAGGAGGTGGGAGTGTTTAGGAATGTCCAATTACGACTAGCCAAAAGCATTCATTCCCCCTCAGTTTAGGCAGATGCCATATAAATGTAGATATGTAATTGTACTGGGATAATTGACCACATATTCCTCTCCAGTTATTAATTATCAATTCCTCCAATACAAACATGACCTGTGTGTACCCTATTTCCAAGATATTAATACACTCGCCTTGGCATGGGAATAGGGCTCCATGTTGGGTAACTTTTGAGGGGCCTTCCTTTCCATTCACAAATAAATATTGGTTTCTGTCTTACTATTCCAATACCGAAATACATTTATTTACATGTATGACTGTCCTTAAAATGACCTCTTAAGGTACCCACCAGACCCCTAGCTGAAGAGAATTCCAGATACACCGGTTTGGGGCCCCACATTGTCTGGAAAGAAGATCTGGTTCCATGCTTCACTAATCGTAATATAAACAATAGGACTGTTCCAGGGTGGTGGTATTTTTTATTGGTCCTTTGCAAAACTAATACCAATGATTACCCCATTCTTGCCAAGTCACTACACATTTTCCTGACTTCATCAATAATTGTTCACCAATAGACAGTCAGAGGACACGAGGACATCCCTATACAGACTTGAAGAACAAAAGTTTAGACTGCTTCAAGTTCCGTAAAGGTTTTATCACCTGAGAAAAAGTTAAAGCTATCGGAACTGTCTTCCAGTGGATGTTGTGTGGCAGGTTGATTGGTCAGTTTTTAAAAAAAAAAGCTGGATAGTTTTTCCTGCAACAAGGAATGTTGCAAGTTACTGGTATTGGTACATAAGTAGAGTAATCCAGGGAAATTTCCGATTGCCACATGAGTCAGGAAAGAATTTTTCCCCTTCATAAATTTGGTGGGGGTTTTTGCCTTCCTCTGGATCAACATTTTAGGCGGGAATGAGGATATTGCTAGATGGGTTGAACTGGATGGACATATGTCTTTATTCAACCTCAAATACTATACTATACTTTTTGGGTGATTGTCTTATTTAACCCAAAGATAATCAAGAAAACATTTTTATATCTTTATATGCTGCTATTTCTGTATCAGCTACAAGATATTTAATCTAAAAACACATGTACTCTGAAAAAACTAATGATTACAATGAGCCCAACTTTCACCATCCAAAGTGATCCGGTTCAGTAGATACATGCATGGAAAGTTTATAAAGTTCATAAACATGCACTGGCAGCCCTGCCCCAAATACACTGACTAGTAAATATTGAGTTTTAGTTTTCAGTTAAACAGCATTGCTAAGGAAATCTTTGCCAAGCATAGTGAAAAACATCATTTGTAAACGTAATCTTATAATTGTCAGTGAGTAGGAGACAATACTCCTTAAATGGTGACACGTCAAATATCCAAATGTCTATGTCTGACAGCTTCACAGCTTCCCATCTCGTCTTCTGCTTGTATTTTCCTTTCTCTGGTGTTTGGCATGCACATTTTTTGCCAATGCCACAGTGTATGCAGTATCCTTGGCTAGATTTCAGCTGAAATCTGCCCAAATAGATGGTGCAAGGGTAGTAAAATTGAACCGAAACTTCCATCTTGGCAGCCACATTAGTGTATGGCCAACTTAACATAGTCACACATGTGCGTGCTATGTTACAGATGGAGGTTGGGTGGATTGAGGAAATGAGAGATGAAGCTGAACATGAGCAGAACAGGAGGTATGAGTACTGTCTCCTTATAAGTAAGATAAGGCACATACACCTAAAGCGATCTAGATTACAGCATGTTTAACTGTTTGTGTGCATCGATAACCTGTGTATAAATTAACATTAACAATACAAATGAAATCTACAATGTATTCGTTCTTAAGGATTTGGTAGCCTTACCTTACTCTTTTCTCTTCTGTTTTTTTCAACCGATCGTCTCTCTCTAATACTGATAAAATTATCTGCTTCTCTTCATCCACCAAAAAGGAAAAGTTTAAAATCTCTGTCTTTGGCTGACATAATTAGGTAGTGCAGTGAACAAAATTCATTGTTTACCAGAGTTCTGGAAATGAACAGAAGTGAAAAAATAAGAAAATCTCTGACAAATAATGCAGAATTCAGTCATGTTTACCCATTCATACCTCAGGGACACCATACTCTTAATGCAAATTATACAAAGCACAAGTATTGTTATACACAATGATCATGTATGAGTAGTATTTTCATTGCATCCAAGCCCAACCCATGCTGAAACTACTGTGGCTGGTATTTCTTTCCAGACAGGTGCAACCCTATAAGGGGGTCATCTACTACAAGGTGACTTGAAACATCTTGTGTATTTTACATCTATGTGTTAAATAGGAAACTGTAATGTACAGGGGTTGTGTTAATTGTTATAATAGATTAAAGGTGGCCATACACATGCGATTTGTACAGCATTGTTACCAGAGACCACATTGGTATCTGTCGGCACACATGCTGTGGGAGCTGCATACACCCCATATGACACGGTACGATCGTATCGGCTCACTTTACTAAAGTAATGAAGCCGATAACGACCAAAATTTTCCGTTTACGGTCATTCGTTGGAAAAGACCATACACATAAATGATAAAGGGTAAATCCTGTCATGGAACGCCAAAACATTCTAATCTCAATACTGCTGGGAGTCTTAGATTTCTAGTATCAAATTAAAACATTCAGGGAGATTCAATAAAGTTCTTATCGTTAAAAATGGTGCTAATTTTGCCCCAACCAATCAGATGTTAGTTCCAATGTTTAATAAGCACCATTTTAAAGATAAGAACTTTTATTGAATCTCCCTAATTATGTCCAAAGTGCTATCTTGGCATTGTTAGCTATAGCAAACAAGTGCCAATAGCAACGGCTAGAGCGCAGCAAGATATTGTTTTGTATAAAAAGGGGAATAGATTCAAGAGAGAAAATATTATTCTCCCTCTTTACAAGGCACTGGTAAGGCCTCATTTGGAATATGCAGTGCAGTTTTGGAAATCCCATATACAAAGGGACATCTTGAAATTGAGGCAGTTCAGAGAAAGGCAACTAAATTAATAAGGGGAATGGAGGGGCTTGAATATGCGGCGATTGGACAAGTTAGGGCTGTTTACATTGGAGAAGCGACATTTGCGTGGGGACATGATAACCTTATACAATATATTAATGGGCCATTCAATGAACTCTCTGGTGCATTGTTTACTAACAGGTCTATCAAGGACACGTGACATCCTTTAAGGTTGGAAGAAAAGAAGTTTCCACCTTCAGGTTAGGAAAGGTTTCTTTACAGTGAGAATGGTGAAACTGTGGAACTGTCCCCATCAGATGTGGTAATGGCAAGTTCATTGAATAGCTTTAAAAAGGCCTGGATAATTTTCTAAAACTAAAAAATATTGAGAATTACTGGTATTAATGCATATAGATCTGGTTGGTACAGGGATAACTTTCCGATTGCCGTTGGAGTCAGGAAGGAATTTTTTTCCCCCTTTTTAGCTTGGAGTTTTTTGCCTTCCTCTGATCAACTGTTTTGGTAGGGTTAAAAAAAAAAAAAAAAAAGGGGGGGGGTAATAGGTTGGATATTGATGACGTATGTCTTTATTCACCTTAATTACTATGTTACTATGTATGTTACTATGTTACTTGTGAAGTTCTCATTCATCCAGGTCAGGTATATCTGTTTATTCTGTTGACTTGTACAAGAATCTGTTGGCAATTAATGTGCCCTGGAAGATATTGACCCCATATTGCCTGTTCCCCCTACACTCTCTTCTTACTATTTCCAGTTTCTACTATTGTTTATTATACACATAGGCAATCACTTTTGTTTAGTTCCATGTGTATTGGTTAAGAAGTACAGTACAAACCAAAGGAGGACTCTACAGTGTGTATGGTTATCTTGTCCAGAATAAACACATGACTGCTATGAACACATGAAAATGGAATGCCCACCTTTCTGGTATTTCCTTAGCAGGCAAATGTTTTTAGAATCTGGTTGCTAAAATGTTTTCAGCAAACAGAGATTGGGGGCTGTATTAGAAAGGCAGGGTATCGCTATTTTTTCAATACCGTGGCTTTAACGGCTTTAAATTCCGATGGTCTGATTGTACAATTATTTTCGCCTTTACAATACCATTGTGGTAGTCTACTCTACCGCATGGTATTGTATGGCTGAACGGTTGTAATTCCCCATAGTTTGAAAATAACCGTCGGTTTTGGAAATTTTCATAAATTTGGCCCTGGGTATGGAAAGGCAAGGTCACTATCCAAACTCTCTATACAAACTTTATATCTTATTACCCAGAAAATCCTAATTGGGGATTGTTGTTTTTTTTAGAAATAGAGGCCTGAGAGATTATATGTTAATTACGAATATGCTAATAAGGCAAGTGTATAAAGGGGAATTTATAATAAAAACTAAGTTTTAAATTAATGGATTTACCTTAGAAGACACAAGTTATACCTTTAAATAGACAAAACGTCTGATGTACACGTGAGTCCTTAGAGATGTTGCACCCATGCCAACTTTATATATTTCAGCCCTCTACAACCCAGTTGCATTAAAGCTGATGTATTTAACAAGGAAAGGGGGGGGGGGAAGACTAGCACAGACTAGTTTCAATGGATGGTGCTCTGAGAAAATCTGCAACAGATAGGGGGTTTAGTTCCCTTTGTCCCTTCTCCCTAACAACAGTTTCTCTTCTACAATGAAAATTACAGTTTTACAGTAATATTGATGAGTGTATACTATAAGACCTCGGTCCCACCATTCATGTTTTCTATCCATGAATCTATGATAACGCAATCGTAGATTTACGATCCCCATAGAATACCATTGCGTAGTTTACTACCGCACAGTATTCTACTATCGAAGGTTTGTTAATTCAAAGCGATCGTACATTTATGACCGAGATCGTAAATTAACTAACCCACGGCATCGTAAAAAGCGATACTGCGGCTTTATAAATATGGCCCTATGTGTGTTGCATTATGAACGTTGTATTAATCGATGCAAGCAAACTTATCTATCACCTTTTTTTGTGCGTATTGCAATGCTCTCTGATAACAAAATATTTCGTATAATGCAGCACAAACGCCGTAATGTGGCCTGAAACACACTGAAACCAGGACCCCCAGGTTTTCAAGCTGCAGGGGTTCCTGCAGCTTGAAACCAGGACCCCTCCTGGGTCCTTACAAGGACCATTGTGGCCCTGACCAAGGGCCACAATGGAGGATGGTGGGGAAAGATGGAGGATGGGTGGGGAAAGATGGAGAATGGGTGGGGAAAGATGGAGGATGAGGGGAAAAAGATGGAGGATGGGTAGAGAAATAAGACGGTGGGTTGGGACAAGATTGGAGTGATTGTGGAGAAATCATTGGCAAATGGCGGATACTGGCTGTGGTGACTTGCTTGGTGGGGGAATTGGAGGTGGGTGGGTGAAATGGGGAGGGGTGGGGAAGAGGGGTGGGTGTGGAAGATCGGGGGTGGGGGATGGAGGTGGGGCATGAGGTGGTGTTGCGAGACTGTGCGTGTGGTGGGGCGTGAGAATGGCGGTGGGTGGGGAAGGGCTGGGTGGCGACGCTGGAGGCTTGTGGGCTGGCGTAGATGTGCGGACTGGGTGCCGAGATGGGTGTGGGCTGGGGCATGTGGGCTGCTGCGTGAGCCCGCTGGCGGTCTGAGGTGGGTGGGGGTCTGCGGTGGCTTGGGCTGGGTGGAGTCCTGGGTGGGTGGCTCGTGTGTGGCCCTTGGCGGCTGGTGGCCGGCGGTGGTGGCCGTGTGGCTGTGGCCGCGCGTGTGCGCCCTGGCGCTGGCCGCCTCTGCCCTCTCGGCTTGGTGCGGCCCCTGCCGGCTTGGTGCGGCCCGTGGCGCCTGGGTGTGGCCCCTGGCGCTGGGTGGGCGGCTGGCTGGTGGGGCCCGCCTGCGGCGGGTGGGTGGGGCCCGCGGGCCGCTGGGTGGGCCCGCGGGACTGGTGGGGCGCGCGCGGGTGGTGCCCCGGGCGGCTGGGTGGTGCCTCGGGCGCTGTTGTGCCCGCGGCGGCTGTGTGGTGCCCGCGGGCGGTATGGGTGGTGCCCGCGGGCGTGGCGTGCGCTGGGCTTGGTGGGGCCCCTGCGGCTGGGTGGGGCCCCTGGCGGTGGGTGGTCCCCTGGCGGCTGGGTGGGCCCGTGGGCATGGGTGTCGACCGCTGCGTATGTTGGAGAACTCGATGGTTGGTGGGCCCGAACTGAGAGAGATGGAGGATGGCTGGCAAGGCTGGGCGGCTGGGAGCACGCTGGTTCGCTGGGGCAATGGGATGGGTGGGCAGTGGCGTGGGTGGGAGTGGAGGGGACAAGCTGGGGATGGGTGTGGAAAGCTGGAGCTGGTTGGGGAGATGGACGGGATGGCGAGATATCCGATGGTGTGGGATGCTGGGGGGGTGGGGAACGGAGGGCTTGAGGGGTGGGTGGGCGATGGTGGGGATGGGTGGTGGAAGGGCCGAGCGGTGGGAGTGGGCGATGGGGGATATGGGGTGCGCTGTAGGAACGATGGCGGCTGGCTCGGCGCCCCGCTGGCGGCTGGGTGGGACCGCTGGCGCCGCTGCCGGGTACGGTGGGTGCCCGCTTGCGGCTGGGTGCGGCCCGCTGGCGGCTTGTGGCGCCCCGCTGGCCCCTACTGCCGGCTTGGTGGGTCCCGGCTGGGGCTGGTGCGGCCTGCTGGCGCTGGTGGCCCGCTGGGGCTGGGTGCGGTGCCTGGCGCTGGGTGGGGCCCGTGGGGCTGGTGCGCCTGCTGGCCGCTGGTGGCGCCCCTGGCGCCTGGGTGGGCCCCTGCGGGGTGCCCTCGGCTCGCTTGCCCCCATGCGGCGGGTCGGTCCCGCGACGGCCTGGGTGTCGCCGGGGTGGGAAATGGATTGGGGTGGTCGGGACGTGGGCTAGCGGGTGGGTGGGTCAAATGCCTCTGTGATGCCTGGTCAGGCCTACTCACAGTTTATGTAAAGATAGCTATATGCTAAATTAGGGAAACTATTAACTGGGGACATAATCATAGTTAGTACCAATAAAAAATCCAGTTTTCCTTTAATCCCACAGTTTTGCCATTAATAATTCCAGACATGTGTCATCTTAACAACAAATTTTGTTTTCTCAGCTGTGGGTGTCAATAAGCCTGTAATACACTGGTCCCATTCGTTCCAACACATTCATTGGGTTTGCTGGTATTCTTAAAGGGTCATAATGAGATGTCTATGTATCCGCCCTGTTATTTATACCTTCCGTGTGCCTAAGTGCACTTAGCATAGAAGAAATTAGGAGCCTGAAGACATCCCCAACCTATTGCTTGAAATTGTGTTTATTAAGCAGTATCACCTTAATGTGATGTTTCAGACCAGTGGGTCCTTTGTCAAGTGTATCATGAATAAAAATAAATTTCTCCGTGTACATAATGGCCTGAAATATATAACATGTAAAGTCATGGATGTAAAAAAATCCACTATTAAAACTGATGCTTTAAACATCACTAGATACTAAGTGACATAATTTCTTAGCTCATTTCCTTAAAGAGGAACTGTGGTCCAAAATGACTAGGTAAATTGATAGAAATTGCTCTCCTGAGAATTTTGCAATTTATTTCCATTGTTTATTTTACATAGTTTTGAAGATATTCACATTTTTGTGTGTGATATTGCTGGCACATCACCAGGTCCCCAGCACTTCCTGCTTCCTGCTCTGAAACCTGTCAGTCAATCTGCCTGTGTCTCCTCCCCTTTGCAGCCCCCCTGGTCCCTCCACTCATGACCCCATGGTCCCTCAGTTGTAGGCCCCCCTTGGCCCATTCCTTACAGCCCCATGTGGCCTTTCAGGCAGAGTGAGAACAGAGTGAAACTCTGCCTGAAAGGCTGTTTTCACATAGTGAGAGAGAAGGGCGTAGATTCCCTTACCTTCTCTGCAGCTGCAAGTCCTTCACACAGCGAGAGGAGGAGGATCTCTGTCTTCCTCACACACTGAGGAGTCTGAGGCTGTGCTCGCACCGGCGGCACTGTGCAGAGAAGCTTAGGAATGTCACATGTCACCCTCCCACCCATTAACTTTCTGGTCAGTCATTTCTTTTATATCTTGGGGCTGGTGGAGCACAATAGAGAGTTGATGGCTCGTTTTTAAAGGTAGGAACTTTCATTTAAACTCAACTTGTTTGGAGACCACAGTTTCCCCTTTAAAAGGTAAATCTGATTGGGAGAGAAATAGTTAATCACTTACAGAATGTCCTGAACCAATCAATGTAGAATGAAACTGTCAGCTCAGTTTACAATTTAGTATGTGCCCAGAACTTCCTGATAAGTGCATCAAGTATATAATGTACTCATTATCATTATTATTATTATTATTATCATTATTATTGATTTATATAGCACCAACAATCTTCCGTGGTGCTTTAACGATTTCATAGTCATACATTACATACAGGGTAATACATTTATACAATGTCCATACATATTACATACAGGTAATACATAATATAAGTAAACAGTGAGGAGTTTCTTAGCCGCAATACTGTGATACAATAGGGGGGTGAGACATTAGTTGCGAGATCGGAGGTGCTTTAAATAGTAGTAGCATGGAGTGTGAATGGCGGTTGGATCTATTGGTAGTAGGGGGTATGTTAGGACAGTTTATAATGCTTGCCTAAAGAGGTGGGTTTTTATGGTTACGTTTGAAGGTGTTAAGGGATGGTGAGCGACGGACAGATGGAGGAAGGGAGTTCCAGAGCAGAGGCCAGCACAAGTAAAGTCCTGAATGCGGGCATGAAGAGGATGGATGAGAGGAGGGTATCGTCTGCAGAGCGGAGGATGTGCCCGGGATGGTATCGCTGAATCACTCTAGATATATGGTGGAGGGGATATTTGGGATAGTGCTTTATAGGACCCGTAAGCAGTTTGAACTGGATCCTTTGAGTGATGGACAACCAGTGGAGGACTGACAGAAAGGAGAGGCATTAGAGAACGAGAAGAGAAATGAATGAGCTGGTGGCAGCAAGAGTTGAGAATGGATTGAGCGGTGCCAGGCGTTGTTTGGTAAACCCACAGGAGTGTGTTGCAGTAGTCTACCAGATATGAATTAGGGCATGGACCAGGATTTTGTAACTTACTTCGAGAGGAAGGGTCGAATGCGGGAGAATGTTTGTTTTGAGTTGGAGCCGACAAGAGTTGGCAATCGAATTGACATGAGGTGTTTGAAGGAAGATTGGAATCTAGCGTTATTCCCAGCAGCGGACATGAGTGATGGGGATATGGGTGTGTTGTTAATATTAATAGTAAGGCTAAGGAGGGGAACAGATCCGTGAGGGCTGGAAAAGGACAAGTTCAGTCTTGTCCATGTTTAGTTTGAGGACGGAGGACATAAAGGCAGATGGCACTAAGGCAGTCAGGGACCTGGATGTCAGTGTAAGGGAGCAGAGGGGCAGAGATGTAATTTGGGTATCGTCCGCATACCAGTGATACTGAAACCCAATTAAACTAATGAGTTGTCCAAGCCATGGGTGTAGATGGAGAAATAAGAGGAACAGAGTACCCAAGCCTTGTGGACCCCCACAGGGAGGGGTGAGGAGTGGAGCTAATTTCGGTTGAAAAACACTAATGGTCCCTACCAGATAGGAGGATAGCCAAGAAAGTGCAGTGTCCAGGATACCTAAGAGGCCAGGATCTGAAGAAAGTAGAGAGGGTGATCAACAGTAATCAAAAGCAGAGGACAGATTAAGAAGAATGAAAGAATAGAAGAGTAGTGACCTTAGTTTAAGCTCACTAAGTACATCATTTTTGTGAGGGCAGTTTCCGGGAGTGGTTAGGCAGAAGCCTGACTGAGGTTGGTCCAGAGAGGGTTAACAGACAGGGTGATTAACCAGTCAGCATAGACATGTCTTTCCAGTATTTGGAAGCAAAGGGATAAGGGACAGGCCGTTAGCTGAAAATAGCAACAGGTTTTTTTAGGATTGGGATAACACTGGCACTGTTTTAATATAAGGGAAAAATACCAGTGGATAGGGAACAATTAAGAGACAGGTTAGGGCTAGAATTAAGGAATAGGAGTGGGGAATAAATAGAGGTGAAATGGGGAGGGGGCTGGTGGTGAGACGTGTCCTGGATAGGAGAATGAAATGACCCCTGTTTTGTATAGTGAGAAAGCTTCGTTGGGGGCAATAAAGGATTAATCTGAAGGAGGCTTAGACATTGCGTGGGTAGTGGTTGAAGCTGTAGTGAGGAGGTAGGGCCGCACAGGAAAAACCCCTTCGGATTTTTCAATTTTCTCTGTGAAATATGAGTGCTATTTCATCCAGCCAGTAGACAGGGGTAGGCGGAAGAGTGCGAACAGGAGCAAGGGAGTTGAAATACTTTAGAGCTTTTGGGTTTATGGGATTGGGAAGATAGAGTGAAAGAGAAGTAGTTTTGTTTGGGCTAGGGACAACACACCTCTGTCCGATAAAGGGTCACTTTTAAATTCGACAAGTCGATATTTTTGTTACTCTGTGCGCCAGTCGGTCGTTCGGCTATAACTGGGGTTGCCTTTTCAACTTGGTCCGTAGCCATGGTTTGTGGGGTTCTTGCGACTGCAAGTAAGGGTGGTAATAGGAGCCAACCGAAGTTTAATGGGCATTAAACAGTGTATGGTAGTGGAACAGCTTGCAAGCTTTCGGGTCAGAGAAGGAGGGCTGATTCAGTTGTTGGAGAGGGACAGAGTAGCGAATGGGGGTCGAGGATTATGTTGGTTGTTAGGGTTTACGGCCGGACGATGACACAAGATTAATTTGAGAAGATTAATGATCGGACAGAGGAAAAGGGAGAGTTGAGAAGTTAGATATGGAGCAGAGACTGGGTAAAGACCAGATCCAGTGGTGTCCTTACCTGGGTCTGGGCAGAGGACCATGGGTACAGGCCAAGGTAGTGGTAAGGAGAGGAAGTTTTGTCAGCGAGTGTTTTGGTATGATGGGGATATTGATCCAATCCTCTAGATAGTGAGGGGAATGTCAGTGTGGGTAGAAATGGGACACACAGCCAAGAATGGGTTCACAAAAAGTGGTGTGTCTGGCCGGGTGATTGATACAATAACCGCAATCTGCAGGCAATGGGAGAGTAACACGGACTGACTGGTGTGGGCTGAAATGTTATTCTCCCACTCACAATATATTTTGGTTGAGAGCTACATCATTACAGTTTTCATTTTCCAGGTTAGTACTGGAGTCTTGTATTAAACGATAGTTTAAGAGGAAGACTGGCACAACAGTTTTCTTTGATTTGTGGCTCCTCACAGAAACATATTGGGAGTAGGAATTTCACAGTCCTATATCCATCGCTATAACTATTCTTTAAAAAACTGTTTTTTAAAAAAACTTTATATAGACGATATGTACTCGCTTTAGAAAATTCTCATTGTATTCATTGATGTATGTTAGAATGTTTATACTTTTGAACAGCAACAGCCTATCCTTTACATGTATGTGGATTTTTAAAAGTACTTTTACTTTACCATCAATGTCTATACAACCACTACAGCTCCCTCTATCAAAGGAATCCTTTCTATACAGATACCTATAGGATATTTGTCATAAACTAAAACTCCTCGAGTTATTAAGTAATTAGTCAGTGCAGTAATGTCTTAACCTTCAGTGAGCTAATTGCTATAAACAAGCATGAATCATGTTTCCTTTGGTGCTTCAATCAAAGTTTGCTGAATCCAGTGAAACAACCATAGCAGATATACCAAGTGCTCTAACTGTAAACTCAAGCCAAACCAGACATCTTGTCCTAAATACCTGATGAAAATATCCACACCACCAGGTCAATGTTTTGCCAGCCATATCATTAATTAACCACCCACACAAGCCTTTGCTCTGGGAATGTGACGTAAATGGAATAACAGTCAAATCAGTAAGGAGTTAATTTTTCCTTCTAGAGAAACCATCGTTAGCAAACTGAATAGATTCAAGAATTTCATTGAAACTGTAGCTAAACACCGTGACATAATACACATGATAAGCACTAATGTCTCTATTTACGTACTGCCATACAAATGGACATTGGGTATTCTGACAAAGTCCAGACATAAATAGCCACGTCATAGCTAATTTCCGGGGGGGAGAGGGGGATGAAAAGTTGTCCATATATGCTGTACACTGGCAGAGCTCGGGTAATGCTTGAATGATACCACTCTGCATTTATACAACATAAAAGTTTTTAGGTGATTTAAAATTGTCGTTGACTCTTCTTTAGGTGAGGCAGCCCTTACGTTTAAGTCATGTAACAGTCTCGTATCATCACCTAACAACCAACCCTGAACAATCATTTTAGAGAGACAACAATAGTGTCTTAATAGAGTTGTGGACAAACCCCAACAACTGCTTTGTCATATCTATCTATCTAGCTATCTATCTATTTATCTATCTCTGCTATCTATTTATCTAACGCTATTTGTATCTCTGCTATCTCTCTCTCTCTATATCTATCTATCTAGGGAGGGGGGGGGAGGGGAGCTTGGGAATCTTGTCCTGTGTGACAGGTCCAACGTCTCCCAAGCCTCAGGTTTTGGTCGGACTGCATCAAATTTTTTCCCAATATCTCCTGGTACTGAGAGAATTCATGGTACCTTGCACACGTTGAAGCTTCCCGGTACCTGCAGAAGCAAAACAGCCCCAAAGCAGGATTGGCGCCCCGCCATGCTTCACAGTAGGCAAGGTGTTCTTTTCTTCATAGGCCTTGTTCTCCTCCCCAAACATAGCATTGATCCATGGGCCCAAAACAGTTTATAATTTTGTTTCATCAGCACAGAACACTATCCCCAAACTTTTGTGGGTTGTCCACATGACTTTGGCATACTTCAGTCGACTCTTTATTCTTTGGAGACAGCAAGGGGGTGCCTGGGAGTTCTGGCATGGGAGGCTTCATTAAGCAGTGTGGCGCCTTATTGTCCGAGCTGAAACTTCAATACCCGCATCTGACAAATCTTTTTTCAGTTCCTCAGCAGTCACATGGGGACTTTCTCCACTTTGTGCTTCAGGTAGCGCACAGCAGTCGAAGTCAGCATCTCTTTTTGCCACAACCAGGTAGCGTTTCAACAGTGCCCTTTGCCTTGAATTTGCCAATGATGCCCTATGGTGTCTCTTGGTATGTTTAAACTCTGCAATCTTCTTCTAGCCATTGCCCTTCCTGTGAAGAGAAATCACCACTTCTCTTCAGTAAATGTCTAGAAGGGGCTAAGTATCACAGTCATTTTAAATCTGCCTAATTGGTACTTATTATGCTTGATTGCTGCTCGATGACATCCACAATTGTTTTCAATACCTAAACACTGAATGAACTCTGTTCTTAAGATGGTAGTATTTAAGGGGTTGAATAATTGTGTCAATGAAGAAATCACAAAAAAAAATGTAATACTGTATTAAAAAACAATTAATGTCATTTTAGTTGCATTTGGTTCTTTATAAAGTCCTTGTAAGATTTCATTCGAACTCAATTACAAATGTACACTGAATTCCCTAAAACCCTTTACAGCATTGGGGGTTAATAATTTTGAACACAACTGTATATACAAAAAAGTGATATTGTCGATACCATGTCTTATAAATCTGGCCCCTATAATCATGTTCCTTTAAAGGCATGGTGAGAATCTCTTAAAGGGGCAACCAATGTCCCAACACACTCTATACTAAGACAAATTTGAGCCGCACACCCAGTTTTTGGAGGAATATAAAGGCTTTCATTAATAAATACATATATAACAGCAACTTTTATTGACAAAAGCCTTTTATATTCTTCAAAAAACTTGTGTGCGGCTCAAATTTGTCTTACTATATATATATATATATATATACTGTATATATACAGAGAGATACAAGATTTTCTGGTAAATGAAGGACACAACTGTTACAAGCAGGGCTGCATTTACTGCAGACTGGTTTGCTTTTACACCACAATTATTCAGACTCAGCTTTGCTGTATTTGTTTCTGATTCCTTTGATTGCCATGTTGCTCTTTAGACTGTTTGCAATCATCTCCTTATGCTCTATTACTGAAAATTGTTCCTGGTGAATATTGGAACCAGATATCCTAATACATCAATAGAGCGGTTACTCAAATCCTCTGTTGAGTACTTAGGGCCCTATTTATAAGATCGTTACGTAAAATACCGATCGTTCTCGTAAAATAACAACCGTTTGTTTACCGATAACGACCGTTATTTACCGATAACGACCAGTATTTAATGATAACCACCGGTATTTAATGATAACGACCGGTATTTAACGATAACGACCGGTATTTAACGATATCGCTAAATACCGGTCGTTATCGGTAAATACCGGTCATTATCGGTAAAAAACGGTAATTTATTTACGATAACGATCGGTATTTTACGATAACGATACCGATCTTTTATAAATAGGGCCCTTAGTTGGAAACTTTTATTTAAATCTTAGATACTGGGAGCCATCTAAGCTAAGGGCTGCCTGTGATATCTGGGTAACCAGGCTGATAGTACAGGAGAAATCCAAACTGGGGCGGGACACCAAAAAGCAGGGCAGAAACTCACTGTATTGCTCCTCACTTGACACTCTGTAATTCCCCCCTAAACACTTTCTTGTCCTTAGGTCCACCCACTTCCTTAACCCCTGCTTAGTTCCTAGTTAAACAAACCTGATAAAAACAAAACATATTAAAGGGCATGTCCACCCCCAAACTATAATCCCCCCCACTACTGGTCCCACTGTGTAGTGTAGTTTAATCCTTACCTTACATCTCAGCTCCATAGGTTCTTCTGCTATCCCCCCAAAGTCCAAAAAAAACACCCCCAGGAGTATTGCAGAGTCCATATAGGACTCTGCCTACTAGTCTCTCCGTGAGAATTTTGCCATGCGCAGAAGAGCCCTCCTGTCCCTCCCGATTTAGATTCCCTCCCCTAGCGTAAAAATCTTTTATGTAATAGTCTCCCTACTCCCCCAGCCCCAACCGCTATAGTTTTAATATCAGAAAGCGCCCCACATTACTACCTCCCCTCCGCTCATTAGAGAGGGTCTTTATGGGAAATGGTGGGAGATTGTTCAATTACTCCAACAATAATTTTGTTCAAAGCTAGTACAGTTATTTGATCAGGCTAGGACAAACTCAGGCTTGAAACTTGGCAACTTAATGCTGAAATAACTAATGAATTTTTTTTTTGGCACTGACCATCAAACACAAGAATTAGGTGTAGTGAATAACCTCCACACAGTAACTACCAGGCACCAAAACCATACATTTAAACACTCGGTTAGATACCAACATCTGATAGTTGCTATATTGCATACACCACAAACTCGCAGCACTGCTACTAAAACAGAACTAGGTCGTGCTAAAGGCCTCTGGCTGTTTTATACGGTCTCCTTGGCAAACCCCCAACATATGATTGGTCAATAATACAAGAGCCATCAGATTTAGATTTTTCTAGACCAATCAGATTTTGGGGGGGTGTTTATGAAACACTATAAAACCGCATGAAATACTCAGAGAATCTCAGTTTCTAATCTGCAGTCAAACTAGCAGGTTTGCTTTTGTGTTTAGGTTAGAGGTTTGTAAGCAGATGACTGGTTGTTTGGTTGGACTGCGGAAATTAATATTTATTTTCTATCTCCTGGGTTTTGTAACTGTGGTGTCATTATGTTGTAGTTAGGGTTTCCATTTTGAAATACAAAATAGAGGACAAATGGAAGGTGTGTCAGCATGCAAAAAAATTTTTTGACCACACCATTTCCTCAAAGCCAAACTCACCTTTGGAGGTAACGCCCCACTTTGCGATAACACTATTGCCATTTTACACTGACTAAAGGTTCGTACACACGTGGGTGCCGACCCGCAACACGCGATGTGTACGAACAGCGTTTCGGATCAATCAGCACGTGTATGGGCACTTTATTGGCCGCTCGTTCGGGATCATTGCCTGATCCGCCGGATCTCCAAATGAGGGCGCCTTTCGGCCGATAAAGTGCCCAACACGGGCCAATTATCAGTGAAACGGGCCCCTATTGTATGGGGCCTAGGAATGGCATTGATTACTTTTCTATTTTGTATAAATGTTTGACCAATCAGTAGCACTTCCACTAATGTAGTTGTAAATTAGCCTAATTTGAGTGCTCTCACATACTTGTATTGTGGTAACATATCAGGTACAATACATGTACATACCAGTAACATAACATGTAACATACCAGGTAACATAACATGTAACATAACATGTAACATACCAGTTACTTGCCAAAGGATCAAAAGCTGTTTTAGTGGATCCCCTTAAAAATAAAAAAAACATTGCCAGACGTTTGAAAACTATAAATCTGCAGGAAGGGAATGCTAGGAGTTGTAGTTTTCAAACATCTTGAGGGCTGCACGTTTGACATCCCTGGCCTGGGATAACTAGGATCTGTATTTTTTAGCTTTCTTACAATGTAAAAAAGGTCAGCTAGAGGAAAGTTGCCAGTAAATAAAAGCTTCAAAAGCACCACCAGATGGCGCCAACCTCTGTATTGCAATCAATTGCTCCCTGAGCTTATTGCTCTGAACATGACGTCTTCCGATGGAGCTGATCAAGGGCCTCCCTTCTCCCCTCCACTGCCTACAGCAGGGTCCAGCTGGAGAGCGAGATGCTTCTTGCAAACTAAAGAGGAAGAAGCTGCTTTGCTTGAGCTCCCCTGACTGCATAAGGTAAGGACTGGACATGGCCCCAGGTGTCATGGCTGGATCACTGGTCACTCTTTTTCATTTTAAGATGTTTTGTTTATTGTGTATTTGGAATCAATATAAGAATAGATGTACCTTGAGCTGGAAGTGTTCTGTATAACAATTATGTAGGGCTCAATCCAATTGTGCATAGGATCCCACCGTCATCCAACAGATAAATTATAAGTTGAAAAGTACACAAGTGAGTCACTTCAGCTTTCGTGCTAAATTGTTCCTTTATCTAAGGTGAAGCACAAGTATTTTCACCTGATGAAGAACCGTGCAGTTGGAAACATGTTGTGCTGTGCTTCACCTAAATAAAGGAACAATTTAGCACTTTTGAACTTCTATTGTGCATTTGGGATGGACCAAGGACCATAGTTATTTGGACAGGGACTACAGCTGCTGTAAATGTCAAGTATCTGTTAATTCCACTAAACTGGCAGCTTTATTTTCCCCTTAAAACCCATGTAATAGTTATTTCCCCTTTTAAATCCATGTAATGTTATTTCCCCTTTAAAACCCATGTAATGTTTATTTCCCTTTAAACCCATGTAATGTTTATTTCCCCTTTAAAACCCTTGTAATGTTTATTTCCCTTTTAAAATCTATGTAATGGTGATTGAAATCTGTGTGCTGGAGGAAGTGACAGTAGCAGGTCCCAGTTCTGGGTCTTTAATGTGGTTAAACTGCAACTATTCTCCTACTCTTACAACTTACAACTGGTTCCAGTTTTCACAACAACTTTGTCTACAAAACAAATGGGGGAGCTGCCCTAGTGATTCTTCACAAGACTTAGTTTATTTTTAATGGCATTTTGCTTGTGTAAAAAGTGTCCTGCATCGGTTTGGGTACCTGCAGGTTACCCCATTTGTGGGTCAGTTAATTGCTGTCAGCATGAATGGGTTGCAGGTCGGGTATAAAAATGCGAGTGAGGGTTGGGTATAAAACTGCGGGTCGGGTCAGGTAGCAGTTGAGGGTTGGGTTCTGTTTAATTTTGGGTGTGGGTCTAACTATTTCGGGTTGGGTGCGGTTAGCGAACCCACGCAAAGCCGGTGTGGGTTGGGTGGCAGGTAGCAGTTTTGTGGGTGCAGTGAAAAATAGTCCCACGCAGGAATCTAGTGTAGAGTGCAAGGTTATAGATCAAAAAATGTTGTCCAACGATACGTAACATCATAAACACATGATATCTTTTTTTTAAAGACTATACTGCGTATATGACATCCTGTACAGTCTGTACCTTGAATTCAGCTACATAAGAATGTATAGTGCTGTAGTGATCTAAGAACCAAGGATGCACTTCGTTCAATTTGAATATACTGGAGTTAGTTGCAATATATAAGCAACAGATTGTCTGGTTTCTATGCAGTCCCGTTCAGCTAAAATCTTTTCTTGCATTGCAGGTTTATTAAAACTGTCATTTCTCGTCAGAAAAATGATTCACCCCATAAGCAGTCACATCACTTTTGTATAGTAATGTTGGGAATGTAGAAGATGCAGGGAAATTGCTACAAAAAGGGAATATATTTCATTTTCCCAATGGTGATCAAATAGCAAACGGTACCAACCATACAACAGATAACCTATACCGCATATAGTAAATATTATATGAAATATTCAGCTCAAAAGCTCTACTTTAAAAACTTGGCAAGTCTATGTGATACACAGAGTTCTCAAAGCAAAACCCATGGGGAGGGGTGGCAATGGTTATCAAATCGTAACTTAGTGTGTCATTTTATATATATTTTCCACGCACAATTTAGCTAGTGCTTGTGCGTAAATCTGCCCAGAACTATTAATACAAACTTCCCTTAAATTTGCCTGACTGAGCAAAACATCAGGAGACTTACTGTACAGTCTGTATACAATGTTTATGAGGATGTTGCTTTAGGCTAGGCCACAGTATTTTAAGACTGTAAACCAATTTCTGCTGATCTGTGATTGCTCAAAAAATGCAGATCGCATGTGCTCCGATGACCAGCAAAACGCACTGCAGCGTACCTAATGTGCCAGAGCAATTGCCCAATGCTAGTGCGAGCTGTGTGATGATTGTGTGTGAGACTGCACACATGGCAGAATTTCAGCCGTGGCCTGTTTGCCCGACAATAATTTGGCACAGCCAACTTGTTGGAAAAAATCCTGTTAAGCAGTTCTGCTGATCTGTGAATACTGAACAAGACTGGGCATGCTCCGGAACTGTGTATTGAGACTGTGGGTGGGGGCTGGCTAGAATTTGTGTCTCCGGACAAGATTATCAAGGGAGACAGACTTTTTTTTTTTTTTTTTTTTAATCAGTTGGGATTAATACTGTTTATAGTAAAGATTTAGGTTTCATTTAAGCTGACCATTCATAGTTCGTAATTTCAAAAATGCCTTTAACCAATCTGAATTGATGAAAGCTTCATAAATCAAAGCGTTATTCATAAAACATAATCCAATGTTTCTTGGACTACAGCAAATAGCAGATGGGGTTTCACTGCTTAGATATGATAATGAAAAATGAAATGAACAGTGTCTACACTTTATAAATTGGGCCATGTTTAATTTGCATAGGAATAATGTGGCTTATTCAGGAGAAAATGTTTGCACGTGTTTCAAAAATCAATTTATAAATAATTACAAAAACGGGCAATTGTGGCTTTCTGCGGGTAGCTCCCAAAATATATATTAGCAAACGTTTTCATTAATTAGTTTTTTATTCACCGTGTATTTCTTTACAATGTTTGTTTATAAGAAATATATAGCAAATCCTTTATGGTGCATTTATATAATGCTAAAAATAACTAAAGTTTTTTTCTGATTCATCAGCTTAGATTATTTTGAATGATGCACAGAGGCTTATTATTGTGTGTGGCTCCTACCTCCAGCACTAAAACCAATACTTACATCTATACTTGCATTACCCACCCTCGAAACCCAGAGATCGTTATACTTACTTACCTCCTCGCAGTCTGTGAAGCTCCTTGTATTTCTTGTCCTCGACTCCTCTGCAAGCTGATTGATCTTGGCTGTGATGTCATAATCACAGCCATACTGGTGGCTGCATCTTAGAAAAAGATACCAGAGGAGTAAAAGGGGCTTCAGAGACCACAGTGTAAACAAACTGTAGGTTTGGATGAAAGGTGGGGAAGGTGAGATGCCAATGAGTGCTGAACCAATGATAATCGTACTGTATGACCATTTGGTCGGTGTTGTTCGTTGATCCTCTGGGTCAGACCACCAAGGATGTCTGAGTGAATGACCAACCATGTACCATTATCCGCCCAGTTTTATTTATTAATATAGTGCCAGTTGGGCTTTGATTGGACTTTGATCCAGGTTTTGAATACTCAGAATGTTTGGTGTTTAAGGTTCTACCTATTTAAAGTCAATGGCAAAAAAGGAAAGTCAGGAAAGTTTCAAATACAGTAACTTAGAAATTTAGACACTTCTCCTATGTGTCTCACGTGTCCATACTGAGATTTCTTTCTCTTGCATGAAAAATAAGGGTTGTATAATCCTACAAAACAGTTGATCCAGAGAAGAGGTAACAACATCTAAAACAATGCCCCATCCCCCCACTGACAATCTGACTAATCGTTGGATCGCACAGCACACATAATATATTTCTAACATATAGAAATTGTGCATACAAGGGTAATCAAGAAGAACAAAAATAATATTAACCACCTACTAAAATCCCAAATCCCTTGTACATCATGGCTGAAGATGTCTGTTCATGACCCTTAAAAGGCATGTTCACCCCCAAACAAAAATCTAACCCACTATTGGCTCCACGTGTAGTTTTAAAAAAATCCTTACCTACATCTCTGCTCCTTATGGTTCTCCTCATGCTTGTTCAAAGTACAGAAACTGAAGAGGGAGGTGTCTTCCTGTTCAAAATGTTTCTGCCTCCTTGTCCTCTGAGAGATAGTGGTATACGCAGGGGACCTCCTCCCTCATGATCCCTCCATGGCTGCCCTTCACCTAGCATACATTATTTTGATATATCAGGGTATCCCTTCCCACTCCCAACCTAAAAAAAGAATCCAAACCTACTTACAGCCCTTGGCTCCTGCGGCGCTCTCCATTGATAGCAGCCGCATCTGTGATTGGCTGCCGCTCCTGTAACGCCCCTGTATGATAGTTGCAGGGAGCCAGATCAGAGCGTCAGGGGCTGCAAGTAGAGTTCAGATTTTTTTTTTAGCAATCTAACATAGCGGTTGGTGGGGATGGATGCCCTACATTATATCAAGAAATTTTTTAGAGGTGGAGAAGCCCTTTGAGCTACCCATACATGTAAAGATTTAGATTGTATAGACCTGATATTGTATGATTGGAATTGTTTACTTATTTTAGGTTATTATGTTTAGACACCTCATTACAGTCTCCACATACTTTGTAATAATGGGATCAAACCTCAGAGCATTTCAATACCCGTACTCTGAACAGGATAAATGTCACAAGGAGAATCATAAACTATTGAATAATTTACAGCATTTAATTGCCAAATGTGCTTCCCAATATACAAACAATATTTTATCGAACGAACACTGTGATGTGTTCAGTTTGTAATAGAGAAGTTTGACTGAATTTTAATTCAATTCAATAAACCAATGTTAATGTATGTATGTATATACTATAAACATATATTACACATAAAGATATCATTGCTTTAAAGAAGACACTGATTCCATTGGGAAGATTACAATTTGATGAGTAACTATTGAACCTTACATCAAATAGATTTGCCCTCCTTTCCATCTCCCTGTAGGCCCATGTTTTATTCATTTCTCTCCACCATCTAACGTAAAAAACGGAATATTAAAATCACCCCCAGTAGCTGAATTGAATCTAAAGTTCAAATAAAAAAATATTCTGCAGTAACATTTTTAAAGTGACTTGTATTTACTTTTAACTTTTCGGATTAAAACTGGAGGGTGATGAACTGTTTAGTAAGATGCCATATGTAAAGACCTGTAGAATACATACAGACATCTTTCTCCTGCTAATAATTGTTTGTATTTGGGGCCAATAGGACCTTATTATTCTGTTCCTATATTGATTTAACATTGAGTGATAATGTGATAATTTCACTGATGGATAAAAAATTGTAACTCTTGATAAGTTGTAAATTTTAATAAAAGATTTTGGCTATGTATAATAGTATCTACAATGTCAATCTACCTTCGTCAGGACAGCGTGCCGCTATCTGAATGAGAAAAAAGTGGAGGATTATAATATGTGTTTTAATGTTCTTGCCAAACCTAACCTGTTCTGCTCCGTGTGACTCCAATGTTATTCCCCTGATACTTTTAGCATTCAGATCTGGTTCCTCTCAGCTGCAATGCCGGCTGACCAATCTCCCTTCCCTCCTCTAAGAACTGACCAATTGTAAAGTGGGGAAGCCTTCTCTGGTAGTGACTCACTTGTCCTTAACTTAGCCCCACCTAAGCAGGGGGAGAAGGGGAATAAAAGAAAAAAGACAGGACAGATGTCCTTCAATCCCTAAAACCACTTTTTCAAAGAAATGCTGCCTATGTATAGTACTGTATATACTCGAGTTAAGTCGACTCTAGTATAAGTCGAGGTCCCCATTTACCTCAAAATGAGTAAAAAAATTGACTCAGATAGTCGAGGGTTGAGTAGTAGAAGGGAGTGGAAGTAGGAGTAGAAACATCTGGAGTGGAACTGCACACACTACCCCAAACACACTACCCTGTCCACACACTAACCCCAAAAACACTACCCTGTCCCTGACTCCTTACTCTCCCCTCCGCCCCGGTCCACCCCAGGAATAAAACCTATTTCCCTGCACCCATCTTCTCACCCTGCCCTACACTACACTACTACAGTACACTACACTACTCCCTGCACCTATTCTCACCCTGCCACTACACTACACTACTACAGTACACTACACTACACTCCCTGCACCACTTCTTCTCACCGCCACTACACTACACACTACAGTACACTACACTACTACTCGCCCACCACTTCTCACCCTGCCACTACACCCTACACTACAGTACACTACACTACTCCTGCACCCATCTTCTCACCACCCTGCCACTACACTACACTACTACTAATGCTGCAACCTTACCTTTGCAGGAGAGTCGGGCCCCCACATCATGCACTTGATGGAGGAATCCGGCTGCCACGTCCGCTGATGGTCGCATCCACTGACGTCACGACTCGGCGCCGGTCTAATTTTCCGGCGCCGAGTCGTGACGTCAGTGGATGCGACCATCAGTGGACGCGGCAGCCGATTCCTACATCAGTAAGTGACTGACTCGAGTATAAGTCGAGGTTCAGTTTTCAGGCTGTTTTCACAGCCTGAAAACCTCGACTTAACCGAGTATATGCGGTAATCTTAATTATGGAAGACTAAAGGAGAATGAAAACATTTTATTTTTTTTAATAAAATGTTATGATGAATACTTACATTTCCCTCCTTCTTCCTATTAAAACTGTTCCATCCACCCCTTCTATTAAGGTTGCCCAGGGTGAGGACCTAACGACTAGATTCTCATCCCTGGGTTTGCACCGAATGCTGTCATTAGTACTTGAAAATGTTGAATGTTAGTTCTGGTTGCTCTGCCCCTTTTTTTCCTGGGGCCAAACCAATGGAATTTTCATGTACAGATTGAGTCACGAGGGTTAAACAGAGGGGTGAGGACCAGTCAGCAACCAAGGGATCCTGGGGCATAACAACACTTGCAGTCTTCTGTCTCCAATCCTGACAATTCATTTGTCCTCCTTTGGCTTTAATCACATGAAAAGGAAGTTGAGTAAGAGTAAGAAAGGAAATTCATTTCAGGTGTTTTCTCAAGAAATGGTGATAGAGAGCTGATCTAATACAATGTCAATATCATCTACACACCTAAAAGAAGGCAGCATGCAATGATAGCAGGAGAGAAAGGGTCAGGGTGTATAGTAAATAAGGCGACATAAATAGGTTGGTGCCCAGTGAAGCAGAGAAATTAATTTGTTATTTTAGGATTTATTTTACAATCAGAGGGAAATAGTAAGATGAAAAAGGATTCATTGGCTTTGTAATGTTACATTAAAGAAAATGTTCATCTTACTTTTAATGCGCCATTTAAGATTTTATTTGGCCTTAAGATTTTCATTGAATCACAGTAGCCATGTTCTTGCTTGCTGCTGCCCAATATTTGTATTGTATAAAGGTCAAGTTATAGCGAGCGGGTGTAAATTACACGGCTTATTGCAACATTTTCTGGAATTCAGCTTTAAGGTGCTTTGACAGTTGCTACATTTATTAATCTCCATAGAAACACGAATATGCCCTTTTTTCCCTATAACTATGTTGCATACTGAATTTAATTATTTTAACAGTGTGCACAATGCCAGATATATTATTTGCTTTAGTTTATTTTAAATTAACACTTCTACCATTACAAATGGCATTTCTAATCTGTTCGTATGTTGTGGGGTTATAACCACACATTATGGGAGCCTGTTTGGCTCATGGCTGTAGTGCAGTGCATTTCAGGGCACAAGGAGTAATGTGTGTTACTGGCTAAAGGTGCATACACGTGTGATCATGGGGGCCGACACGCAACTTTGGCGCCATTTGTCAGGGCTCGTTCCTGCGGATTATCAACTAGCCCCAACAAACTGCCCATACACGCCACGATTAGGCAAATTGGGTCGGCTCCCGCAATTGCAGGTGTGTATGAGGCTTTAGGCAAAATTAGTGTAACATATACTGGAAGTGCTACTGGTCTGACCAAACATTAGAACAACAAAGAAAAAAAATGATCAATGCACATTCCTGGGCTCCATTTAAGGATAACTAAAGTCTCCAGACAACATTGTCCCAATAGACAGAGCACATCACAAACATACAACAAGCTGTGTCTCACCCTCTCCCTTTGCGGTGGCCATTGGGTGATTAATAAAACAACCTGTTATACTAGGGGTCAGCTCCAACATCCACTTAAGCTGGGTAAACCCCCAGCTAAGTGTCTAGTAAGAAAAACAGATGTAGTCAGGCACTGCTGTAATATTCAAAGGAAAATAGTATCCCAGAAAAGCCAGGGTGCTCCTTCCACAATTATCAATAATAAAACACAGAAGCAGTTGGATAAATAGAGCACCCCTAGCACGAATTTAAGTAATTGATGGAAAAGTTTGTACAAATAATTAATCGTACACTATAATTAGTGTTATAAATAAAAGGCATTTTTAAGTGTCTGCGTACAGGCACATGCTCTGTAGAGCTCAACAGATCAAAACAAGGAAGTTGCAACCTTGCTTCCTAGAAGCTGACAGCCAATCACATTACAGCACAGAGATCCTCCTCTCCCTGACCAGAACAGGCATTTTGTTTTCAAACACATTCAATGCTGCTGTCCAATGATATCATTTACTTTACATACAAAAGAAAGGTAATGTTTGCAGTGTATTTTATAGATAGCATGGATTGTAAAACGGAAATACTAACATTTCAGCGAAAATAAAAAAAAATAAAAGTAAGTCTGGGGAATAGAACCTGCAACATGTACATTTACTCTTGCTAAAAGCAGAGATCTTACCTCAGGCTAACGAGATACTATATAGATCACTGGTACGTGTAGAACCTTTCACTACATAGTGGGGAGAAAATAAAGGTACCTTGTGAACTGTGGAAACCTTAAAGAATAGATACTCACATGTACTAAATGCAACTTGCTAGAGAAGAATCTTACAATGTATAGGTGTTCTGATGAGAAAAACTTTCACATTAGGTTTTTAAAAATTTAAGTTAAAGGGACAGTTCAGTGGAAATTATCAATATTTGTTAAATTGTTAGTTTGTCTAAGCATACTTGGTTATTCTACATATTCTCTCCCCATTTTGAAAAATCAGTTGATTCATACCCTTTGCTGTTTCCTGTTGTTGAAATTAGTGAGCTGACATTTCAGGTTCTAACGGTCCTCTTCTTCCCAGGATGCACCACTTCCTTGGAATGCTCCTAACAGTAATTTCTACTGATTGGCTGTTGGATGGGTCAAAGATGCTCAGATCTCTACTGAGCAACAGAATCAACCCAGGCGCTGGTGTCAAGGGCAGACCATAACTCTCTACTGCAAACAGGAAGTCAATATTTCGATTGCATTTATTTATATGCAGACAAAATGCTGAATTGGCAGGTTAAGGTCATTGGGAAGAAAAAATACGCACTTTTTTCTGAAAAGTACTGTATTTACTCTGAACTTTAAGTTCTCCTTTAATATCACAATATATGTGCTGTATGCAATTTTATGCATAAATGTGAAAGTCTCCAACACGACAAGGTAACCCCAGTATAGAAGGTCTTAACAAATTACCTTGGGTCATTTATCTCCTGACCTTGCATGGTTTAGTATTAAAGGCTATCCCTTCCCCCGCCTACTGGCTTTTAACTAGGAGGGAAAGAGGCCTCCCGTCCATTGCTTAGTATCAAGGCACAAGACCTCCAATTAAAGGGCCGTGTTTGGGGGTGGGACCCACCTGTTTTACAATAGGTGGCAGATAAAGCTTAAAGGAATAGTTTACTCTCAAAGTGAACTATTCCTTTAATGTATTAATTGAAGTCCGGGAGGTTAGAGGCCTGTTCTTCAATCAATAGCGCAGGGTCTGGGAACGAAGTTAAGAAGAAATTTACCTTTGCCAGTGGCGTATCTACGTTAAAACATTCGGGGCCCAGATATTTGGCAAAGTGCCGACGATGTTTTATTCTGAAGGTAAAACCAGAAGTGCCCCGAACTTCCGGATTTCCCGGCTGCACGATAAACTCTGGGCACGTCGCCAGCCGGCGCAATTACATCATGCACAAAGCCGGCGCGCTGAGCAGCAGAAAGCCCCTGCATATCCAGATGGATAGGTAAGGTAGCAGATAGATAGATAATCACATGGTTGTTTGAAGATAGTAGTATAGATATCACATGTTGTTCAGAGAGAGTAGATAGATAGATAGATATATAGTTAGATAGATAGATATATGTAGATAGATAGCAGAGTTAGATAGATAGATAGATATAGATAACATAGGGGGTAGTTGTGCACTCTACCTTCAATACTTCATAGGCCTGGGTGCTACTGTGATTCATAAATATCCAACCTTAAGACAAATTGCAGAGCACTCACAGGACTTGTGCAGAAGTTCCACTTTTATTACATGTGCAACAAAACAGATAGCGACGTTTCGATCTGTGTTAGCTTGAGAAAGGTCTAAGACAGACCGAAACGTCGCTATCTGTTTTGTTGCACATTTAATAAAAGTGGAACTTCTGCACAGGTCCGGTAAATGCTCTGCAATTTGTCTAAGGTTGGATAGATAGATAGATAGATAGATAGATAGATAGATAGATGATAGATGATAGATAGATAGATGATAGGATAGATAGATGATGATAGATATGATAGCTGCTATTGATAGATGATACGCTCGATAGATGAATAGATCGATAGATTACTAGTAAGATAGATGACTAGATAGATAGATCGATAGAGAGATAGATTGATACGCTATGCTCTATAGATACATACATAGCTCTCGATCGCCGATCGCTCGACTCAGCTCGATAAGCTCGCTCCTCTCCTCGCAGATCGCTCGCTAGATCGCTCCTCGCTCGCTCGATACTCGCTCGCTCGCTCGCTAGCCTCGATCCTAATAATAGATGAATAGATACTAGAACGATAGATAGATAGACCAGATAGCAGAGATAGATAATAGATAGAGGGTGCTAAAAAATAGATAGATAGAAATAAAATAAAGATTAGATAGATAGATAGCAGATAGATAGAATTAGATAGATAGATAGCAGAGATAGATAGATGATAGATAGATAGATAGACAGAGAGTAGATAGAATAAAGAGAGATCGCAGAGTTAGATAGATAGATATAGAGAGAGAGAGATAGCAGAGATACAAATAGCGTTAGATAAATAGATAGATAGCAGAGATAGATAAATAGATAGATATGCGAGATAGATAGATAAGATAGATAAATAGATAGATAGCAGATAGATAGATAGATAGATAGATAGCAGTAGATAAGGTAGATACTAGATAGATAGATAGCAGTTGCATAGATAGATAGATAGATAGCCAGACAGAGTTAGATAGATAATAGTAGATAGATAGACAGAGTTAGAGAGACAGAGAGATAGACAAGAAGCAGATAGACATAGATAGACAGATAGACAATAGGCAGACAGGCAGAGTAAAATTGATAAACAAGAGGCAGATATAGACAGAGATAGATATACAGAGAGAGAGAGAGGGGCAGAGGTCCATGTAGAAGGTCAAAAGGTCTCCCTGGCCAAGAGTGGGGCAAGTGTCTGACTACAACTGAACATAACTGTAAGTTTAAAATGACCAAATTGCTACCAGTATATAATGAATTGCCAGTTTACTGTGTCTTTGTGTCATTAATTGTGTCTCTGTCCAACTCTGATCTCTATCTCTGTCTGTCTATTTCACGGTCTTTCTGTCTGTTTATCACTATCGGGCTGTGTGTCTATGTTGTGGTATCTATCTGTCTATCTGTGTCTTTTTGGCCATCTCTATTAAGTACATAGTGGGTGTGGCTTAACTGGGCGGGGGAGAAAGGGGCATGGGCCAAAAATTTTAGCGCGGCGCATGTAGTGCCCCATATCTTCTTAGACCCTAGATATACACCCCTGCCTTTTGCGCGATCCACCACGCCACACTGAAATCTCCGACTGCTTCCCTTCAGTACAGCTATAGCGCGCATGCTTATCTTTATTAACACAATAAAAATATATATATATATATATATATATATATATATATATATTATTAATACATGCTAACATTCATCTGCAAAGGGTGATACTTGTGTACAATATCGATTGTCTACACAGATCTGGAAGAGCCAGTGGAACACTGTACATCCAGTGGTGGATGATCTGAATGGTTTTTAATAAAATAACATGGTGGTTGGGGGTGGGCAGGGGGGAGTTTTCATACAATTAAAAGTTATTTTTAAGGTGCACTGCCCTTTAAGCAATAACAGAGAAAACAGCAAACGCACCAACCAACAAACCACCCAGTGACCCCATGCTCTGGGCCATATTTTTAGCGATACCATGCCTTTAACAATCGATAAAACATATTGAATTATGACCGTTTTACCGATCTTTAAAACGGCTGTAAATCTAGGATTTACATTCATAGATTTGCGATCCCTGACCCCCCCCTAGTTAATTACCATGTGGTATTCTATGACTGAACGTTCGTTAATTAACCCACTCATGGGGCACCATGGCCCCTCCCCCACTGGCATCACAGACCCATAAACCCTACAGAAAACTGTGTAAAAACATTTTTTTTCAGGTAGAATCAGACAGAAAGTATAAAATTGCGATTGCCTCTGCCTGAAAATGCTGTTTTTACACAGTTTTCTGTGCCCCACGAGAGGAGGAGTCAAATGTGGCCTGCAAAGAGAGGGGACAAGGACGAGAGGTCTCAGGGAAGTGGACTGTCACAGGTTTACGAGCAGGAAGTGCCGAGGATCTGGTGATGCTTCTACCATATCACACATAAAATTTAAACATTTCAAAAAACTATGTAAAAGTGAATTGCAAAAATTCTCAGGAAAGCAATTTCTGATTTTTGGACACCAGTTAGCTTTAATTAGAAAGTGCTGAGAAAGAAAGTAAAAGTATCTAATTTAATGCAACTGGGCAGAGAGACAGATCACCTATGCAATACCAATTCTGTAGTAAACTACCGCATGTAATGTACAAAATAAATGCATAATCCATACATTTACAGCCATGGTGTACTTTTACAATACCACAGGTTAAGAATTAAACATTGCGATTACAGTGAACAATACTGACTGCATTGTAAAATACAATAACACACAGTATTTTACTACACAGTCTTCTGTTAGGAGACCTGTTAGGCACCTGTACCGTCTTTTATTATTCTTTTATATAACAATTTCTTACTGCACTTTATTACCCGTACCCTGTAGCCGTGTTTTACAGCATTGGACAATTTAAACCTTATGTGGGTTCATAAATATTCAATAAAAAAGATTAAAAAAAAAAAAAAAACTGTTGTTTCACCTCTCCTTTAAAGGGAATGTTCACCCCAAAACTAAAATTTAACCCACTGTTTAGTGCTCAAAACCCTACCTTACTCTCGGCTCCATATGGTTCTCCTGCAGTGACTGTTCAAAATCCAGAAAGTGAAGAGTAGGAGCCATTTCCTGATGTAATAGTTTCTGCCTCTAACTGTCCTGCTCAGAGTTTTCTATAAGGGCAAGCATGCTCAGTAATCGCTATGAGGCAGCATCAAAAGAGGGAATTTTCCATTATGCAATGCACATGATTTGCATGAACACGGTCTCCATTCAGGTATAGAAAACTGCACACAGCAGAAGATGGTTCAATTTAATATCTAAAAATACTATTTTTTCAGTATTGATGCCCTTTTTTACCTGTTACCTTAATTAAATGTGCAGAAAGTGTTCACATAAACTTTGATTTTTATTGCAGCATTTGAAAGGTCTTTTTACTTACAATGAGCTTCCTGCCATGGGAATGGCGGCAACTAAAGAGTATCTATGTTGCCGCCATTCAGTAAATTGTCCAATAATTCACTTTCTGAATGATGAGGTATCCAAGTTGGTTTTTCCGGCTAAGTAGAAAAATCCTTTCCCTGCTCAGCACAGGAATAACTGTGATTTTGCATGTTAGCATAGTTTTATTTATAATAAGCTTATGTAAGTCATATAGATTTAGTTATCAATCATCTCATTATTGGGGGATGCTATAGTAAAAGTAGCAGGCTGCATTCATTCAACCTGGGTGTATTTACACTGCATTGATTCTGACAGCCTTGCTGCATGTATTCAATTTACAACCCTAACTGCCCTCTGCTGTTTGAGAGCACTTGTCGAAAATGGATGGTGGAACTAGTAGGTGTAACTACATATGCACTTGGGTTATCACCATTTGCTGGCTATTTGACCAGTAACGCAATTTCAGGCTCTGTAATTAAAAATCTATGTTATCATTATCTGCTATATCACAGGCATCCCACCTCTCCTTGAAGTTCAGGGGGTCTCCTGATATTAACGTCAGTTCCCTGAAATACAAAATCTCCCTGAAATGTGTTGGTTCCAAGTAGAGTAAGGGGAGCACAATGATGTCACAGGCTTTTTTAGAGGTTAACAAGTGACAGAAACACTTACCGATAACACTGCATTTTGAAGATTCCATTTCACAGGAGTGGGGACTACTAAGTACTTTTATTTATTTATATATTTGTGCCTTATTACATTTCTATATATTAATGTCATTATACTACATATTTGTAATATTGATATAACTATTTATTTAGTGCTTAAACAACACATAAACAACTGTCCCTATGTATATTACTTACCCACCCCCACCAATAGTACCTCCGAAAAACCCAATGTATTCCGCATGAAATTAAAAATGTATTTATAAATAAAGGGATAAGAGATAACACACACGCCCACACATAGCAGAGAGATATAATTCCTAGACGGTTGCAATCATCGCCCTATGCTCTATTACTAGAGATTATTTCTGATTAAATATTGGAACCAGACATTCCAATACATCAATCGTTTTTTATTAGACACCGATAATGGCGACAACATAGTAACTCTTTAGCCGCCGCCATTCCCGTGGCAGGAAGCTCATAAGTAAAAAGACCTTTCAAATGCTGCAACAAAAAGCAAAGTTTATTGTGAACACTTTCTATACATTTACTTTAAAGGGCATCTATATGGGGGAAATTAACTTTTATTTCTTTTCCATGTGTTCTATAATTCCCCACAACTCCAAAGTGTTTTCACTTTTTTCAGATCCCTCTCTGTCTGAGATACACATTCCTCTACTCCTTGGACTGTCAATCAAATCCCTGTGACATGATTCCCCCCCCCCCCCTAGCTCTGTAATAAAAATAGAGATAAGGACATTAGCAGGGGGAGAGAGGTAGCTTTGATGGTAGCTATAAGGCTGCACTTTACCCCCCTTCTTAATAGCTCTTACTGATTGATGATGGGTCACGAAGAGAGAGAAATAGTAAACATACTGATCTCTCTTTCCGTGTCTCCAGGACAGCTTGCTTTCTAGGCCACTGTGCGTTTGTATGTTTTTCAGGATGTTGAACTTAACCTACTGCACATGATAAGCTTGTCGGTTAGCCGGAGTTGAGACATGGGAGGAGGTAACAAAGGGGAGGGGGAAGGGGGGAGTGCTGCACAGAGATCTGACACCATGGTTAAACAAAGTCACTGACATAGATAGGATTAAGGCAACACAGAGTACATGAATTAACTTTACAAGGGGGCAAGTGTGTTTTTTTCACTATAGATGCCCTATAAGGAACAGGTATTAAAGGACAGCTATACTGAAACAATAGTATCTTTAGATATCCAATCTGAAACATCTGTGTGGTTTTCTAGAGTGCTTAGGATTAGCTCTGGATCTATCAGTTTATTCTTGTTAGATACAAAATATATGGTAATAGAATCTAATGTATATGTCATACAAAAACAAGTTGGTTTGGTGTTTGTTGAGCTTGACATATACATTTCTTCTGATAAAACTTTGCAAGCAGCAGATATGAGCAACAGCTCTGTGGTGTGATTAGACTGCTATTTGTATCTCTGCTATCTCTCTCTCTCTATATCTATCTATCTATCTATCTAACTCTGCTATCTATCTATCTATCTATCTATCTATCTATCTGTCTAGTATCTATCTATCTATCTGTCTAGTATCTATCTTCCTATCTAACTCTGCTATCTATCTATCTATCTATCTCTGCTATCTGTCTATCTATCTATCTGTCTAGTATCTATCTATCTATCTATCTAGTATCTATCTATCTATCTATCTATCTAGTATCTATCTATCTAGTATCTATCTATCTATCTATCTATCTAGTATCTATCTATCTATCTATCTATCTATCTATCTATCTATCTATCTTCATCTATCTCTTCTACATCTATCTATCTATCATCTATCTATCTATCATCTATCTATCTATCATCTATCTATCTATCTATCTATCTATCTATCCAACCTTAAGACAAATTGCAGAGCATTTACAGGACCTGTGCAGAAGTTCCACTTTTATTACATGTGCAACAAAACAGATAGCGACGTTTCGGTCTGTCTTAGACCTTTCTCAAGCTAACACAGATCGAAACGTCGCTATCTGTTTTGTTGCACATGTAATAAAAGTGGAACTTCTGCACAAGTCCTGTGAGTGCTCTGCAATTTGTCTTAAGGTTGGATATTTATGAATCACAGTAGCACCCAGGCCTATGAAGTATTTGAAGGTAGAGTGCACACTACCCCCTATGTTATCTATCTATCTATCTATCTATCTAACTCTGCTATCTATCTAACTATATATCTATCTATCTAACTATATATCTATCTATCTATCTATCTCTTCTGAACAACTATGTGATTATCTATCTATCTATCTTCCAAACAACCATGTGATTATCTATCTATCTGCTACCTTACCTATCCATCTGGATATGCAGGGGCTTTCTGCTGCTCAGCGCGCCGGCTTTGTGCATGATGTAATTGCGCCGGCTGCGCGACGTGCCCAGAGTTTATCGTGCAGCCGGGAAATCCGGAAGTTCGGGGCACTTCTGGTTTTACCTTCAGATAAAACATTCGTGGCACTTTGCCAAATATCTGGGCCCCGAATGTTTTAACGTAGATACGCCACTGGCAAAAGGTAAATTTCTTCTTAACTTCGTTCCCAGACCCTGCGCTATTGATTGAAGAACAGGCCTCTTAACCTCCCGGACTTCAATTAATACATTAAAGGAATAGTTCACTTTGAGAGTAAACTATTCCTTTAAGCTTTATCTGCACCTATTGTAATAACAGGTGGGTCCCACCCCAAACACGGCCCTTTAATTGGAGGTCTTGTGCCTTGAATACTAAGCAATGGACGGGAGGCCTCTTCCCTCCTAGTTAAAAGCCAGTAGGCGGGGGAAGGGATAGCCTTTAATACTAAACCAATGCAAGGTCAGGGAGATAAATGACCCAAGGTAATTTGTTAAGACCTTCTATACTGGGGTTACCTTGTCGTGGTTGGAAGACTTTTCACATTTATGCATAAAATTGCACTAGCACATATATTGTGATATTAAAGGAGAACTTAAAGTTCAGAGTAAATACATGTACTTTTCAGAAAAAAGTGCAGTATTTTTTCTTCCCAATGACCTTAACCTGCCAATTCAGCATTTTGTCTGCATATAAATAAATGCAATCGAAATATTGACTTCCTGTTTGCAGTAGAGACTGTTATGGTCTTGCCCTTGACACCAGCGCCTGGGTTGATTCTGTTGCTCAGTAGAGATCTGAGCATCTTTGACCCATCCAACAGCCAATCAGTAGAAATTACTGTTAGGAGCATTCCAAGGAAGTGGTGCATCCTGGGAAGAAGATGGACCGTTAGAACCTGAAATGTCAGCTCACTAATTTCAACAACAGGAAACAGCAAAGGGTATGAAATCAACTGATTTTTCAAAATGGGAGAGAATATGTAGAATAACCAAGTATGCATTAGACAAACTAACAATTTAACAAATATTGATAATTTCCACTGAACTGTCCCTTTAACTTAAATTTTTAAAAACCTAATGTGAAAGTTTTTCTCATCAGAACACCTATACATTGTAAGATTCTTCTCTAGCAAGTTGCATTTAGTACATGTGAGTAATCTATTCTTTAAGGTTTCCACAGTTCACAAGGTACCTTTATTTTTCTCCCCACTATGTAGTGAAAGGTTCTACACGTACCAGTGATCTATATAGTATCTCTGTTAGCCTAGAGGTAAGATCTCTGCTTTTAGCAAGAGTAAATGTACATGTTGCAGGTTCTATTCCCCAGACTTACTTTTATTTTTTTTTATTTTCGCTGAAATGTTAGTATTCCGTTTCTTACATCCATGCTATCTATAAAATACACTGCAAACATTACCTTTCTTTTGTATGTAAAGTAAATGATATCATTGGACAGCAGCATTGAATGTGTTTGAAAACAAAATGCCTGTTCTGTGTCAGGGAGAGGGAGGATCTCTGTGCTGTAATGTGATTGGCTGTCAGCTTCTAGGAAGCAAGGTTGCAACTTCCTTGTTTTGATCTGTTGAGCTCTACAGAGCATGTGCCTGTACGCAGACACTTAAAAATGCCTTTTATTTATAACACTAATTATAGTGTACGATTAATTATTTGTACAAACTTTTCCATCAATTACTTAAATTCGTGCTAGGGGTGCTCTATTTATCCACAACTGTCTTCTGTGTTTTATTATTGATTAATTGTGGAAGGAGCACCCTGGCTTTTCTGGGATACTATTTTCCCTTTGAAATTTACAGCAGTGCCTGACTACATCTGTTTTTCTTACTTAGACACTTAGCTGGGGGTTTACCCAGCTTAAGTGGATTGTTGGAGCTGACCCCTAGTATTAACAGGTTGTTTTCATTAATCACCCAATGGCCACCGCAAAGGGAGAGGTGAGACACAGCTTGTTGTATGTTTGTGATTGTGCTCTGTCTATTGGGACAATGTTGTCTGGAGACTTTAGTTATCCTTTAAATGGAGCCCAGGAATGTGCATTGATCATTTTTTTCTTTGTTTGTTCTAATGTTTTGGTCAGACCAGTAGCACTTCCAGTATATGTTACACTAATTTTGCCTAAAGCCTCATACACACCTGCAATTGCGGGAGCCGACCCAATTTGCCTAATCGTGGCGTGTATGGGCAGTTTGTTGGGGCTAGTTGATAATCCGCAGGTAACGAGCCCTGACCAAATGGCGCCAAAGTTGCGTGTCGGCCCCCATGATCACACGTGTGTATGCACCTTTAGCCAGTAACACACATTACTCCTTGTGCCCTGAAATGCACTGCACTACAGCCATGAGCCAAACAGGCTCCCATAATGTGTGGTTATAACCCCACAACATACGAACAGATTAGAAATGCCATTTGTAATGGTAGAAGTGTTAATTTAAAATAAACTAAAGCAAATAATTATATCTGGCATTGTGCACACTGTTAAAATAAATTAAAATTCAGTATGCAACATAGTTATAGGGAAAAAAGGGCATATTCGTGTTTCTATGGAGATTAATAAATGTAGCAACTGTCAAAGCCACTTAAAGCTGAATTCCAGAAAATGTTGCAATAAGCCGTGTAATTTTACACCCGCTCGCTATAACTTGACCTTTATACAATACAAATATTGGGCAGCAGCAAGCAAGAACATGGCTACTGTGATTCAATGAAAATCTTAAGGCCAAATAAAATCTTAAATGGCGCATTAAAAGTAAGATGAACATTTTCTTTAATGTAACATTACAAAGCCAATGAATCCATTTTTCATCTTACTATTTCCCTCTGATTGTAAAATAAATCCTAAAATAACAAATTAATTTCTCTGCTTCACTGGGCACCAACCTATTCTCATGTCGCCTTATTTTACTATACAACCCTGACCCTTTCTCTCCTGCTATCATTGCATGCTGCCTTCTTTTAGGTGTGTAGATGATATTGACATTGTATTAGATCAGCTCTCTATCACCATTTCTTGAGAAAACACCTGAAATGAATTTCCTTTCTTACTCTTACTCAACTTCCTTTTCATGTGATTAAAGCCAAAAGGAGGACAAAATGAATTGTCAGGATTGGAGACAGAAGACGTGCAAGTGTTGTTATGCCCCAGGATCCCTTGGATTGCTGGACTGGTCCTCACCCCTCTGTTTAACCCTCGTGACTCAATCTGTACATGAAAATTCCATTGGTCTGGCCCCAGGAAAAAAAGGGGCAGAGCAAACCAGACTAACATTCAACATTTTCAAGTACTAATTGACAGCATTCGGTGCTAAACCCAGGGATGAGAATCTAGTCGTTAGGTCCTCACCCTGGGCAACCTTAATAGAAGGGAGGATGGAACAGTTTTAATGGAAGAAGGAGGGAAATGTAAGTATTATCATAACATTTTATTAAAAAAAATAAAATGTTTTCATTCTCCTTTAGTCTTCCATAATTAAGATTACCGCATATACTCGGTTAAGTCGAGGTTTTCAGGCTGTGAAAACAGCCTGAAAACTGAACCTCGACTTATACTCGAGTCAGTCACTTACTGATGTAGGAATCGGCTGCCGCGTCCACTGATGGTCGCATCCACTGACGTCACGACTCGGCGCCGGAAAATTAGACCGGCGCCGAGTCGTGACGTCAGTGGATGCGACCATCAGCGGACGTGGCAGCCGGATTCCTCCATCAAGTGCATGATGTGGGGGCCCGGACTCTCCTGCAAAGGAAGGTTGCAGCATTAGTAGTAGTGTAGTGTAGTGGCAGGGTGGTGAGAAGATGGGTGCAGGAGTAGTGTAGTGTACTGGATAGTGTAGGGTTAGTGGCAGGGTGAGAAGATGGTGGGCGAGTAGTAGTGTAGTGTACTGTAGTGTGTAGTGTAGTGGCGGGTGAGAAGAAGTGGTGCAGGGAGTGTAGTGTAGTGTACTGTAGTAGTGTAGTGTAGTGGCAGGGTGAGAATATGGGTGCAGGGAGTAGTGTAGTGTACTGTAGTAGTGTAGTGTAGTGGCAGGGTGAGAAGATGGGTGCAGGGAAATAGGTTTTATTCCTGGGGCTGGACCTGGGGCTGGAGGGGAGAGTAAGGAGTCAGGGACAGGGTAGTGTGTTTTGGGGTTAGTGTGTGGGACAGGGTAGTGTGTTTTGGGGTTAGTGTGTGCAGTTCCACTCCAGATGTTTCTACTCCCTACTTCCACTCCCTTCTACTACTCAACCCTCGACTTATACTCGAGTCAATTCGTTTTACTCATTTTTGAGGTAAAATGGGTACCTCGACTTATACTAGAGTCGACTTATACTCGAGTATATACAGTACTATACATAGGCAGCATTTCTTTGAAAAAGTGGTTTTAGGGATTGAAGGACATCTGTCCTGTCTTTTTTTCTTTTATTCCCCTTCTCCCTCCTGCTTAGGTGGGGCTAAGTTAAGGACAAGTGAGTCACTACCAGAGAAGGCTTCCCCACTTTACAATTGGTCAGTTCTTAGAGGAGGGAAGGGAGATTGGTCAGCCGGCATTGCAGCTAGAGAGGAACCAGATCTGAATGCTAAAAGTATCAGGGGAATAACATTGGAGTCACACGGAGCAGACAGGTTAGGTTTGGCAAGAACATTAAAACACATATTATAATCCTCCACTTTTTTCTCATTCAGATAGCGGCACGTGTCCTGACGAAGGTAGATTGACATTGTAAGATACTATTATACATTAGCCAAAATCTTTTTATTTAAAATTTACTAACTTATCAAGAGTTACAATTTTTTATCCATCAGTGAAATTATCATCATTATCAACTCAATGTTAAATCAATATAGGAACAGAATAATAAGGTCCCTATTGGCCCCAAATACAAACAATTATTAGCAGGAGAAAGATGTCTGTATGTATTCTCACAGGTCTTTACATATGAGCATCTTACTAAACAGTCTCATCACCCTCCAGTTTTAATCCGAAAAGTTAAAAGTAAATACAAGTCACTTTAAAAATGTTACTGCAGAATATTTATTTATTTGAACTTTAGATTCAATTCAGCTACTGGGGTGATTTTAATATTCCGTTTTTTACGTTAGATGGTGGAGAGAAATGAATAGAAACATGAAGCCTACAGGGAGATGGAAAGGAAGGGCAAATCTATTTGATGTAAGGTTCAATTAGTTACTCATCAAATTGTAATCTTCCCAATGGAATCAGTGTCTTCTTTAAAGCATATGATTATCTTTATGTGTAATATATGTTTATAGTTATATACATACATACATTAACATTGGTTTATTGAATTGAATTAAAATTCAGTCAAACTTCTCTATTACAAACTGAACACATCACAGTGTTCGTTCGATAAAAATATTGTTTGTACTATTGGGAAGCACATTTGGCAATTAAATGCTGTAAATTATTCAATAGTTTTTATGATTCTCCTTGTGACATTTATCCTGTTCAGAGTACGGGTATTGAAATGCTCTGAGGTTTGATCCCATTAATTACAAAGTAATGTGGAGACTGTAATGAGGTGTCTAAACATAATAACCTAAAAATAAGTAAACAATTCCAATCATACAATATCAGGTCTATACAATCTAAATCTTTACATGTATGGGTAGCTCAAAGGGCTTCTCCACCCTCTAAAAAATTTCTTGATATAATGTAGGGCATCCATTCCCACCCCCAACCGCTATGTTAGATTGCTAAAAAAAAAATCTGAACTCTACTTGCAGCCCCTGACGCTCTGATCTGGCTCCCTGCAACTATCATACAGGGGCTGTTACAGGAAGCAGGCAGCCAATCACAGATGCGGCTGCTATCAATGGAGAGCGCCGCAGGAGCCAAGGGCTGTAAGTAGAGTTTGGATTCTTTTTTTAGGTTGGGAGTGGGAAGGGATACCCTAGATTATATCAAAATAATGTATGCTAGGTGAAGGGCAGCCATGGAGGGATCATGAGGGAGGAGGCTCCCCTGCGTATACCACTATCTCTCAGAGGACAAGGAGGCAGAAACATTTTGAACAGGAAGACACCTCCTACTCTTCAGTTTTCTGTACTTTGAACAAGCACTGCAGGAGAACCATAAGGAGCAGAGATGTAAGGTAAGGATTTTTTTAAAACTACACAGTGGAGCCAATAGTGGGTTAGATTTTTGTTTGGGGGGTGAACATGCCTTTTAAGGGTCATGAACAGACATCTTCAGCCATGATGTACAAGGGATTCTGGGATTTTAGTAGGTGGTTAAATATTTATTTTTGTTCTTCTTGATTACCCTTGTATGCACAATTTCTATATGTTAGAAATATATTTATGTGTGCTGTGCGATCCAACGATTAGTCAGATTGTCAGTGGGGGATGGGGCATTGTTTTAGATGTTTTGTTACCTTTCTCTGGATCAACTGTTTTGTAGGATTATACAACCCTTATTTTTCATGCAAGAGAAAGAAATCTCAGTATGGACACGTGAGACACATAGGAGAAGTGTCTAAATTTCTAAGTTACTGTATTTGAAACTTTCCTGACTTTCCTTTTTTGCCCATTGACTTTAAATAGGTAGAACCTTAAAACACAAACATTCTGAGTATTCAAAACCTGGATCAAAGTCCAATCAAAGCCCAACTGGCACTATATTAATAAAATAAAACTGGGCGATAATGGTACATGGTTGGTCATTCACTCAGACATCCTTGGTGGTCTGACCCAGAGGATCAACGAACAACACCCGACCAAATGGTCATACAGTACGATTATCATCTGGTTCAGCCACTCATTGGCATCTCACCTTCCCCACCTTTCATCCAAACCTACAGTTTGTTACACTGTGGTCTCTGAAGCCCCTTTTACTCCTCTGGTATCTTTTTCTAAGATGCAGCCACCAGTCATGTCTGTGATTATAGACATCACAGCCAAGAGCTCAATCAGCTTGCAGAGGAGTCGAGGACAAGAAATACAGGAGCTTCACACTGCGAGGAGGTAAGTAAGTATAACGATCTCTGGGTTTCGAGGGTGGGTAGCAAGTATAGATGTAAGTAGTGTTTTAGTGCTGGAGGTAGGAGCCACACAATAATAAGCCTCTTGCATCATTCAAAAAAATCTAAGCTGATGAATCAAAAAAAACTTTAGTTCATTTTTTATGCATTATATAAATGCACCATAAAGGATTTGCTATATATTTCTTATAAACAAACATTGTAAAGAAATACACGTGTAATAAAAAACTAAATTAATGAAAACGTTTGCTAATATATATTTTGGGAGCTACCCGCAGAAAGCCCACAATTGCCCGTTTTTGTAATTATTTATAAATTGATTTTTGAAACACGTGCAAACATTTTTCTCCTGAATAAGCCACATTATTCCTATGCAAATTAAACATGGCCCAATTTATAAAGTGTAGACATCTGTTCATTTCATTTTTCATTATCATATCTAAGCAGTGAACCCCATCTGCTATTTGCTGTAGTCCAAGAAACATTGGATTATGTTTTATGAATAACGCTTTGATTTATGAAGCTTTCATCAATTCAGATTGGTTAAAGTGCATTTTTGAAACTTACGAACTATGAATGGTCAGCTTAAATGAAACCTAAATCTTTACTATAAAAACAGTATTAATCCCAACTGATTAAAAAAAAAAAAAAAAAAAAAGTCTGTCTCCCTTGATAATCTTGTTCCGGAGACACAAATTCTAGCCAGCCCCCACCCACAGTCTCAATACACAGTTCCGGAGCATGCCCAGATTCTTGTTCAGTATTCACAGATCAGCAGAACTGCTTAACAGGATTTTTTCCAACAAGTTGGCTGTGCCAAATTATTGTCGGGGCAAACAGGCCACGGCTGAAATTCTGCCATGTGTGCAGTCCTCACAACACAATCATCACACAGCTCGCACTAGCATTGGGCAATTGCTCTGGCCACATTAGGTACGCTGCAGTGCGTTTTGCTGGTCATCGGAGCACATGCGATCTGCATTTTTTTGAGCAATCACAGATCAGCAGAATTGGTTTACAGTCTTAAAATACTGTGGCCTAGCCCTAAAGCAACATCCTCCATAAACATTGTATACAGACTGTACAGTAATGTCTCCTGATGTTTTGCTCAGTCAGGCAAATTTAAGGGAAGTTTGTATTAATAGTTCTGGGCAGATTTACGCACAAGCACTAGCTAAATTGTGCGTGTAAAATATATATAAAATGACACACTAAGTTACGATTTGATAACCATTGCCACCCCTCCCCCATGTGGTTTTGCTTTGAGAACTCTGTGTATCACATAGACTTGCCAAGTTTTTAAAGTAGAGCTTTTTGAGCTGAATATTTACATATAATATTTACTATATAGCGGTATAGGTTATCTGTTGTATGGTTGGTACCGTTTGCTATTTGATCACCATTGGGAAAATGAAATATATTCCCTTTTTGTAGCAATTTCCCTGCATCATTCTACATTCCCAACATTACTATACAAAAGTGATGTGACTGCTTATGGGGTGAATCTATTTTTCTGACAGAAATGACAGTTTTAATAACCTGCAATGCAAGAAAAGATTTCTTAGCTGAACGGGACTGCATAGAAACCAGACAATCTGTATTGCTTATTATATTGCAACTAACTCCAGTATATTCAAATTGAACGAAGTGCATCCTTGGTTCTTAGATCACTACAGCACTATACATTCTTATGTAGCTGAATTCAAGGTACAGACTGTACAGGATGTCATATACTGCAGTATAGTCTTTAAAAAAAAGATATCATGTGTTTAATGACTGTTACGTATCGTTGGACAACATTTTTTGATCTATAACTCTGCACTCTACACTAGATTCCTGCGTGGGACTAATTTTTCACTGCACCCACAAAACTGCTACCTGCACCCAACCCACACCGGCTTTGCTGGTGGGTTCGCTAACCGCACCCAACCCGAAATTAGTTAGACCCACACCCAAAATTAAACAGAACCCAACCCTCAACTGCTACCTGACCCGACCCGCAGTTTTATACCCAACCCTCACTCGCATTTTTATACCCGACCTGCAACCCATTCATGCTGACAGCAATTTACCTGACCCACAAATGGGGTAACCTGCAGGTACCCAAACCGATGCAGGACACTTTTTACACAAGCAAAATGCCATTAAAAATAAACTAAGTCTTGTGAAGAATCACTAGGGCAGCTCCCCCATTTGTTATTGTAGACAAAGTTGTTGTGATAAACTCTGGAACACAGTTGTAAGTTGTAAGAGTAGGAGAATAGTTGCAGTTTAACCACATTAAAGACCCAGAACTGGGACCTGCTACTGTCACTTCCTCCAGCACACAGATTTCAATCACCATTACATAGATTTTAAAAGGGAAATAAACATTACAAGGGTTTTAAAGGGGAAATAAACATTACATGGGTTTTAAAGGGGAAATAAACATTACATGGGTTTTAAAGGGGAAATAACCATTACATGGATTTAAAAGGGGAAATAACTATTACATGGGTTTTAAGGGGAAAATAAAGCTGCCAGTTTAGTGGAATTAACAGATACTTGACATTTACAGCAGCTGTAGTCCCTGTCACAATATACTATGGTCCTTGGTCCATCCCAAATGCACAATAGAAGTTCAAAAGTGCTAAATTGTTCCTTTATTTAAGGTGAAGCACAGCACAACATGTTTCCAACCTGCACGGTTCTTCATCAGGTGAAAATACTTGTGCTTCACCTTAGATAAAGGAACAATTTAGCACGAAAGCTGAAGTGACTCACTTGTGTACTTTTCAACTTATAATTTATCTGTTGGATGACGGTGGGATCCTATGCACAATTGGATTGAGCCCTACATAATTGTTATACAGAACACTTCCAGCTCAAGGTACATCTATTCTTATATTGATTCCAAATACACAATAAACAAAACATCTTAAAATGAAAAAGAGTGACCAGTGATCCAGCCATGACACCTGGGGCCATGTCCAGTCCTTACCTTATGCAGTCAGGGGAGCTCAAGGCAAAGCAGCTTCTTCCTCTTTAGTTTGCAAGAAGCATCTCGCTCTTCCAGCTGGACCCTGCTGTAGGCAGTGGAGGGGAGAAGGGGAGGCCCTTGATCAGCTCCATCGGAAGACGTCATGTTCAGAGCAATAAGCTCAGGGAGCAATTGATTGCAATACAGATGGTTGGCGCCATCTGGTGGTTGCTTTTGAAGCTTTTATTTACTGGCAACTTTTCCTCTAGCTGACCTTTTTTACATTGTAAGAAAGCTAAAAAATACAGATCCTAGTTATCCCAGGCCAGGGATGTCAAACGTGCAGCCCTCAAGATGTTTGAAAACTACAACTCCTAGCATTCCCTTCCTGCAGATTTATAGTTTTCAAACGTCTGGCAATGTTTTTTTTATTTTTAAGGGGATCCACTAAAACAGCTTTTGATCCTTTGGCAAAGTAACTGGTATGTTACATGTTATGTTACATGTTATGTTACCTGGTATGTTACATGTTATGTTACCTGGTATGTTACATGGTATTGTACCTGATATGTTACCTACAATACAAGTATTGTGGAAGCACTCAAATTAGGCTAATTTACAACTACATTTAGTGGAAGTGCTACTGATCTGGTCAAACATTTATACAAACATAGAAAAGATAATCAATGCACATTCCTAGGCCCCATACAATAGGGGCCCGTTTCACGTGATAATTGGCCCGTGTATGGGCACTTTATCGGCCGAAAGGGCCGCTCATTTGGAGATCCGGCGGATCAGGCAATGATCCCCGAACGAGCGGCCAATAAAGTGCCCATACACGTGCTGATTGTCATCCGAAACGGCTGTTCGTACACATCGCGTGTTGCGGGTCGGCACCCACGTGTGTACGAACCTTTAGTCAGTGTAAAATGGCAATAGTGTTATCGCAAAGTGGGCGTTACCTCCAAAGGTGAGTTTGGCTTTGAGGAAATGGGTGTGGTCAAAAAATTTTTTTGCATGCTGACACACCTTCCATTTGTCCTCTATTTTGTATTTCAAAATCTGGAAACCCTAACTACAACATAATGACACCACAGTTACAAAACCCAGGAGATAGAAAATAAAATATTAATTTCCGCAGTCCAACCAAACAACCAGTCATCTGCTTACAAACCTCTAACCTAAACACAAAAGCAAAACCTGCTAGTTTGACTGCAGATTAGAAACTGAGATTCTCTGAGTATTTCATGCGGTTTTATAGTGTTTCATAAACACCCCCCCAAAATCTGATTGGTCTAGAACAAATCTTAAATCTGATTGGCTCTTGTATTATTGACCAATCATATGTTGGGGGTTTGCCAAGGAGACCGTATAAAACAGCCAGAGGCCTTTAGCACGACCTAGTTCTGTTTTAGTAGCAGTGCTGCGAGTTTGTGGTGTATGCAAATATAGCAACTATCAGATGTTTGGTATCTAACCGAGCTGTTTAAATGTAATGGTTTTGGTGCCTGGTAGTTACTGTGTGGAGGTTATTCACTACACCTAATTCTTGTGTTTGATGGTCAGTGCCAAAAAAAAAATTCATATAGTTATTTCAGCATTAAGTTGCCAAGTTTCAAGCCTGAGTTTGTCCTAGCCTGATCAAATTAACTGTACTAGCTTTGAACAAAATTATTGTTGGAGTAATTGAACTACATCTCCCACCATTTCCCATAAAGACCCTCTCTAATAGCGGCGGAGGGGAGGTAAGTAATGTTTGGGGCGCTTTCTGATATTAAAACTATAGCGGTTGGGGCTGGGGGAGTAGGGAGACTATTACATAAAAAGATTTTTACGCTAGGGGGAGGGAATCTAAATCGGGAGGGACAGGGAGGGCTCTTCTGCGCATGGCAAAATTCTCACGGAGGAGAGACAGTAGGCAGAGTCCTATATGGACTCTGCAATACTCCTGGTGGGTGTTTTATTTTGGACTTTGGGGGGATAGCAGAAGAACCCTATGGAGCTGAGATGTAAGGTAAGGATTAAACTACACTACACAGTGGGACCAGTAGTGGGGGGGATTATAGTTTTGGGGGTGGACATGCCCTTTAATATGTTTGTTTTTATCAGGTTTGTTTAACTAGGAACTAAGCAGGGGTTAAGGAAGTGGGTGGACCTAAGGGACAAGAAAGTGTTTAGGTGGGGAATCTACAGAGTGTCAAGTGAGGAGCAATACAGTGAGTTTCTGCCCTGCTTTTTGGTGTCCCGCCCCAGTTTGGATTTCTCCTGTACTATCAGCCTGGTTACCCAGATATCACAGGCAGCCCTTAGCTTAGATGGCTCCCAGTATCTAAGATTTAAATAAAAGTTTCCAACTAAGGGCCCTATTTATAAAAGATCGGTATCGTTATCGTAAAATACCGATCGTTATCGTAAAATAATTACCGTTTTTTACCGATAATGACCGGTATTTACCGATAACGACCGGTATTTAGCGATATCGTTAAATACCGGTCGTTATCGTTAAATACCGGTCGTTATCATTAAATACCGGTGGTTATCATTAAATACTGGTCGTTATCGGTAAATAACGGTCGTTATCGGTAAACAAACGGTTGTTATTTTACGAGAACGATCGGTATTTTACGATAACGATCTTTTATAAATAGGGCCCTAAGTACTCAACAGGAGATTTGAGTAACCGCTCTATTGATGTATTAGGATATCTGGTTCCAATATTTCACCAGGAACAATTTTCAGTAATAGAGCATAAGGAGATGATTGCAAACCAGTCTAAAGAGCAACATGGCAATCAAAGGGATATCAGAAACAAATACAGCAAAGCTGAGTCTGAATAATTGTGGTGTAAAAGCAACCAGTCTGCAGTAAATGCAGCCCTGCTTGTAACAGTTGTGTCCTTCATTTACCAGAAAATCTTGTATCTCTCTGTATATATACAGTATATATATATATATATATATAGTAAGACAAATTTGAGCCGCACACAAGTTTTTTGAAGAATATAAAAGGCTTTTGTCAATAAACGTTGCTGTTATATATGTATTTATTAATGAAAGCCTTTATATTCCTCCAAAAACTGGTGTGCGGCTCAAATTTGTCTTAGTATAGAGTGTGTTGGGACATTGGTTGCCCCTTTAAGAGATTCTCACCCATGCCTTTAAAGGAACATGATTATAGGGGCCAGATTTATAAAGACATGGTATCGCACAATATCACTTTTTTTGTATATACAGTTGTGTTCAAAATTATTCAACCCCCAATGCTGTAAAGGGTTTTAGGGAATTCAGTGTACATTTGTAATTGAGTTCAGAATGAAATCTTACAAGGACTTTATAAAGAACCAAATGCAACTAAAATGACATTAATTGTTTTTGTAATACAGTATTACATTTTTTTTTGTGATTTCTTCATTGACACAATTATTCAACCCCTTAAATACTACCATCTTAAGAACAGAGGTTCATTCAAGTGTTTTAGGTATTGAAAACAATTGTGGATGTCATCGAGCAGCAATCAAGCATAATAAGTACCAATTAGGCAGATTTAAAATGACTGTGATACTTAGCCCCTTCTAGACATTTACTGAAGAGAAGTGGTGATTTCTCTTCACAGGAAGGGCAATGGCTAGAAGAAGATTGCAGATGTTAAACATACCAAGAGACACCATAGGAAGCATCATTGGCAAATTCAAGGCAAAGGGCACTGTTGAAACGCTACCTGGTTGTGGCAAAAAGAAGATGCTGACTTCGACTGCTGTGCGCTACCTGAAGCACAAAGTGGAGAAAAGTCCCCATGTGACTGCTGAGGAACTGAAAAAAGATTTGTCAGATGCGGGTATTGAAGTTTCAGCTCGGACAATAAGGCGCACACTGCTTAATGAAGGCCTCCATGCCAGAACTCCCAGGCACCCCCTTGCTGTCTCCAAAGAATAAGAAGAGTCGACTGAAGTATGCCAAAAGTCATGTGGACAAACCACAAAAGTTTGGGGATAGTGTTCTGTGAACTGATGAAACAAAATTATAACTGTTTGGGCCCATGGATCAATGCTATGTTTGGAGGAGGAAGAACAAGGCCTATGAAGAAAAGAACACCTTGCCTACTGTGAAGCATGGCGGGGCGCCAATCCTGCTTTGGGGCTGTTTTGCTTCTGCAGGTACAGGGAAGCTTCAACGTGTGCAAGGTACCATGAATTCTCTTCAGTACCAGGAGATATTGGGAAAAAATGTGATGCAGTCCGACACAAACCTGAGGCTTGGGAGACGTTGGACCTTTCAACAGGACAATGATACCAAGCATACCTCCAATCCACTAGAGCATGGATGCAGATTAAATGCTGAAACATTTTGGAGTGGCCATCGCAGTCACCAGACTTAAATCCGATTGAGAACCTCTGGGGGGACTTAAAGAAAGCAGTTGCAGCGCGCAAGCCTAAGAATGTGACTGAACTGGAGGCTTTTGCCTATGAAGAATGGGCTAAGATACCCGTAGATCACTGCAAGACACTTGTGTCAAGCTATGCTTCACGTTTAAAAGCTGTTATAACTGGAAAAGGATGTTGTACTAAGTACTAAGAATGAATGTCACTTGGGGGTTGAATAAAACTGATAATGATGTGAGCACAGAAAAGAAATGTGTGGTTATTTCATTATAAATGTTATGTTATATTTGTCTGACTTACAAGTGTCTCTGTAAACAAGATGACTGAAATTATCAAAATCAATATCAAACTGGCCAAAACACTCAATTTCAGTGGGGGTTGAATAATTTTGAACACAACTATATATGTATACCATTGATAATCTAATTCAATCTGACATCAACATGTACTTGCACAATAAAAAATCAGTTCTGATGACTGTAGAAGAAGGGAAAGGGTTAATGTAAAATCCCAGAATCCCAGGTGGGACATGCAAATCATTTGTTTGCATGTTTTACTAATTCTGCATGTTTAATTAATAAATGGAGAAAGGGCTATTTTAACTATTATGCAAAACCCTTCTGGGTTTTGGACATGCCTTTTAAGTGTCTCTTTAACAAGTTTCCTGTGCCCTTTTAAGTTTTTGGTTCCTCCTTAATTCTTTTTGGACGTGAGATCATGAGGGGGCAGAGCATGGAATCCTGGTGGGGGTGGGGCCATTGGCCTAGGAGTGGAGGAGGTGGGGTTGTGGGCGTTCCTAGGGTGTGGTCTGACTCTCTCAGTCGTGAGAGTCTGGGGTGGTCTTGCGGGAGTGCGGAAGACCACCACAGAATGAGGGAGACTCCCGGACAATCTGGGAGAGGTGGGATACCGGACATGGTTCAACCTGAGACTGAAAGTTAAATATATTCCACTGCTTCTTAGAAATCTTATTGCCACCTGGAAGTTCCACAAACACTTTTATGATTACCCATTATGCTAACCCTAAGAAAGATTGTACTGGGTTTCGATGAAGTACAATCTTCCGTACAATTAGGAAGGGACTAATGAGAGGCTGCACAGATGTACATACACACTGTAATAACAGTCACAAGTAACAATGCAAGTCATTCAAAACACATAAAAACCTAGTAAAAATGTGCAGTCCTAAAGGGTTAATATATTCTCATATAAACCCAGGATTTAGAAACCGCATATGTATGTTAAGCAGAACTCCAGCGCTATGTTCTCTTGCTTTCCTACCACACCCCGGATGTCTTTTAAAGATCTAAGTAAAAAGATCTTTAGATCGCACCTGGCAGCATCCCATGGAAAAAAGATGAGCAGTAAGAAAGCAAGAGTTCTAATCCTATCTCCCCAGCTATAATACTCTATGATTACACAGCCCACAGTACAATTTCAATTCTCTGTAAAATTTGGAACAAAAGCCTTACCATGAGAGACATGGCACCATTTTTAACAATAAGAACCTTTATTGAATCTCCCTGATAACTGGTAAAATATTCCCTCTTTGCATAAATCCTTCCAGTCACTCCTGAGCTCATCCCCCACGTAAAACCTAATTCCCCACAAATGATCACGTCAGGGTCACCACCTGAATCGGACAAAATGTCCAGGCACCTTCCTGTAATTACTCCAACCAAGTCTTTAAAATGCTTAAACAGACAAGGAAATGAGAGCTTTGATTTTGCTACATTGGTTTAAATAGAAATTATAAATGTATAGAAATTATTTTCTATCACAGGCCCAGGCTTTTTAGCCAATCAGTGGTGTAACTCGGAATCACTGGGCCCCCCAGCAAAACTATGATATCCATGCTCATCCACGGTGGTTTTCTGGAAGCAGACTATATCTTTCATAGGAAAAATAAGATGGGGCCCCCTTGGCTCTGGACCCCCCTGCGGTTGCTCCTCCTTCTCCCCTGGTAGTTATGTCCCCTGTAGCCAATGCTGACCTACACAGCTGTTTACATCGACCAATCACTGTCATCGCTCAGTATTAACTCATGCCGACAGCAAATATTTGTTGGCCACGGGAGCGGTTGTTTTATTGACAAATGTGTAGCCAAAGGGTCGATCCTATTGGTAACGACTTGATGAGCCCTTTATTAGTACTCTTAAGTGGCCTTTAAAAAGAGGTTGTGGCTAAAATGTTCAATGTGCACTGAGCTCACGACTGTCCATAATAGACCTTAAAGGGTATGTCCACCCTAAAAAAAAATTTTTAATATAAGATTCCCCCTGGTCTCCCAGCCCCAACCGCTATATTTTTATGTTTAGAAAGCCCCCCAAACTCTACTTACCTCCCCTCTTTCCTCCGCCGCGCTCCCGGTCCTCTGCTTGCGAGAAAATGCAAGCAGAGGGGCGGGACCGGCAGCCGTGTCTGTGATTGGCTGAGCGGCAGCCAATCACGGATGCGGCTGCCGGCAGCTCACTTCGGCGGAGGAAAGAGGAGAGGTAAGTAAATTTTGGGGAGCTTTCTAAATATATAAATATAGTGGTTGGGGCTGGGAGACCAGGGGGAATCTTATACATTAAGGGTTATACACTAGGGGGAGGGAATCGGGAGAGAGAGGGAGGGAGAGGGAGGGGGAGGGAGGGGGAGAAGGGCTGCAGTACGCATGCCAAACTTCTCCCGGAGGCCAGGTAGGAGGCAGAGTCCTATATAGACTCTGCTATCCTCCTGGTGGGCAGTTTTTGGGACTTTGGGGGGGGACTACAGGAGAACCATATGGAGCTGGGATGTGAGGTAAGGATTAAACTACACTACATGGTGGGGCCAGTAGTTGGGGGATTATAGTTTTGGGGGTGGACATGCCCTTTAATAGGAATCCCTCCCTTGGAAAATTTGCACTTGCCCCTGCCCTTTATCCTTCATCCTTTTGTCCAATCATACACACTAAAGACTAACAGGGAGATTCAATAAAAGTTCTTATCGTTAAAAATGGTGCTAATTTTGTCCCAACCAATCAGATGTTAGCTTTCATATGTTAAATAAGATCTGATTAGTTGGGGCAAAATTAGCACCATTTTTAACGATTAGAAGTTTTATTGAATCTCCCTGATAATGTTGGGAAAGATATGAATTATGCCATCAGTGTCTGTCCCCAGACAGAAAAAAGCCAGTAAATGATCAATCTACATCTGCCTCTGGGCTCGTTCACACTACATCAGTTTGTATCCGTTTTTCAAACGCAGGTGCGTTTAAAAAAATGGACAGACAGTAAAACCCCATAGGATTTCATAATATCGTTCACACCTGCTGCATTATAACCAGTTCCGTTCCAGTCCGTTTAAAAAATGCACTGCATGCAGCATAAAGAAGGTCGACAGTTTAACAGGTCAGTATAGGAAACGGCATTGTTCACTACCATAGTGAACTATTCCTTTAATGCATTGACTGAAGACCAGGAGGATAAGGGGCTATGTCTTACCTCCTGTTCTTCAATCAATGCAAGTGGAGCCAGAAACAAACTTAGAGCAAACTTACCTATTACACGATCCTCCGCAGCAGCACTGAAATTCCTGACCAATTACAGGTTCTCTTAAACTATAGCGCGCATTATCGTGCATGCGCGCTATAGCTGCACAGAACCCGGAAGCAGTCTGGGCCTGTCAGTGCTGCTGCTACGGATAGCGGAACAGGTAAGTTTGTTCTAAGTTCGTTCCTGGCTGCACTTGGCATAGCTCCTTATCCTCCCAGTCTGCAATCAATGCATTAAAGGGATAGTTCACTTAGGTAGTGAACTATTCCTTTAATTGTAGGCAGTTTAAATGTTAAATGTTGGATGTTTGAATATTATAATTATATATATGATATTTTCCTTATTCTTAATACTTTATAATTGAAAAACCTCTCAATACATTGAAAAAAGTAAATTTTTCCAATTTTTGCACATTTTAGTAAATATAGACACAAACACCTTTCATTATCATCTATCCATGTTACAGTTCCTACAATGCATGTGTTCTGTACATGTATCGCAATCATTGAAAAATATCTGTGTGTTGCAACATTAGAATTCCACTAGGTGGCAGTGTTTTGCTAGGTAAACCACACTAACAAATATCAAGTATGAAAGGATAAAAGTCTTGTTATAATTTCAGATTTTCTGTAAATATGACTTTTAATCTAGGCAACCCACTAAAAGCCATGCTTACAGCAATGTTGCATTGTTTAGAGCAGCATTAAGAAGGGTTTTTGCATCTTATTTGCGCCCAATCAAAAAGCAATAATGCGCTTGAAAACAATTCTGAAATGGGTGGATTACTATCGGACTACGATCGAGCTCTTTTTTAAATGCAGCCCCCTTTGAGTAAAGCGTATTCAAAATCTAGAATAGGCTAGCCTTTTCCATTATCCCAATATAGAAATTTCACATCAAAGATACAAAATAATGTACCTCCTTGCATATTACTGAAAGTCTGTAAATGATTAAAGAACATTTATACTCACCTTTGCCATGCTCCACACCTTAATAGTAACTAGGGGATACCTACAGTACATCACCCTTACCCTTGGGTACTATACCAATCAGCTGGAATAATTACACAACTTTTCCCGCTCGCTGCTCCAGTCCACTCTGACTGTGTCAGAAGAGAATTTCTGGATTGTTCTGGGGAGAAAAGCTTTCACATTAGGATTAAAAAAAAAATAGTTTAGTTCTCCTTTTAAGACACTATTCTCCTACAAACATCAACTGAATATAGATAATCAGGTAGTCCATTCTGACCTGTTGCCACAAAAATAGAATATAATACTTTCTTTTGTAAACCAAAGCCCAGTACAGACTAGAGATGTTCAAAACTGTTGAGTTTCATTTTGTTTTCGAATTTCAAAAGTTCAAGTTTCGATTTTCGAAAATCGGCTACTTTCGATTTTCAACAATTGTCTACTTTTGTTTTTCGATAATTGTCTACTTTCGATTTTCGATAAAAATCGAAAATTCAAAAAATTTGAGTTCTGTGAAATTCGGAAGTTCCGAAAGTTATATCAGGACTTCGAAACTCTCAAATTCGATTCAAATCTGGGTTCTAATCGAACCCACATTACATCTCTAGTACAGACCCACGCAGAGCTTGTCAAAAGTGCAGTGCGATTTTTCAAAGGGGAAAATGTGCATCACCCTACCAAAGGTACACCTATCCATAAAAAGGATTATGCCACCTGTCTGTTACAAGGGGGGATTTATTTAATTAAATTCAAAAGAGACATCATGAAATTCAAATTTGATGTTACCCCAATCTCTACACATTTTTAGATGCCACAGTGTGCACAATTAGTGTTAGAAGATTGGGTAACATGTACAAAGGGGCAGCGACTCCTTATAAACAGGAAGGTAGGACTGGTAATTCCCACCTACCAATATCGTATCTGCGAGGAGCACCAGTACAAAGGAAACTGCTTCTGCCGGGCTTTCTCAGAGCTACAGCACTAGCTTTAATACGGGAGTAAAAATACAGGACTAAACTGGCAGATGAAAAATATGCATTCTGTAGCTCCTAGTTAAATATTACTGGGAAGTAGGAATAATCGATCCTACTTCCCTGCTTCAGGTACTTTTTATTTTTAAAAATTAAAATTTTTACAGTGTATTTTTCCTTTAAATGGTTACTTAAGAGAGAAGCTTTGTGGGTGGATTCCTTACAGACTATGAGCCCTTTGGGGCTGAAAGAAGAATTTAATTTGGCTTGTTTCTTGACGTCTGCCAGATTTTCTCCATTTAAGTGAAGTTAGCTACAACTAATTGAGTAAGGGTGCAACTTTGAATTAGTATCGAAGGTTTAAAATCCATACATTTTGTATACTTGAATTACTTCCAGCTTTAATATCTTTGTATTTTTAGCTGACTGATTCCATCTAGTGGCTGCATCTGGAAGTTCTGATATTGGATTTTTGAAAACAAACTTGTTCAAACCATGAATATAAAAGGTGTTAAGGAGACTGTCCATGATTTGGATATGTGTGAACTTTATATAAATGATATATATAAATTAGTTGCTGGTGCCTTGTGGATATTAAAGGGTAAGGCAACCCCCAACTCTAAACTAAACTAAATCAGCAAAAATACAATACAGTACATAGCACTCTTGTCCAACCTTGTGGGTGCAGACTCCTCCGATATTCCTCCCTCAAGAGAATATATACTTCCAAGCCTTATACAAATAGGGGTCGCACTGTTAAATAGATTCAAATTTCTTTATTTAGTGACCACACATCAAAGTACACAACGTTTCAGGGGGGGTGCCCCTTTCCTCAGGTGGCTCACTAGATAAAGGAAATCAGCCCCTAAATGTACTTAGCCGACCTAAGGCCATATTTATAAATTTGCAATACCGATCATAAATCTACAATAACAAAATCATAGATTTATGATCCCCATAGAATACCATTGCGGTAGTTTACTACCGCACGGTATTCTATGACCGAACGTTCGTTAATTAACAAATGTTCGGTTGTAAATGTACTATCACACATTTACGACTGCGATCATAAACTAACTAACCCGCGGTATCGCTTTTTAGGGTTTATAAAAATGTTCCACAGTTCCCTATTCCCGGCCTCTTCTCTTCTGCATGAAACAGCAGAAAGGTTGGACCAGCAGCCACATGTGTGATTAGCTGTGAGGTTAGGTAAGTACATTTAGGGTCGGATTTAGCTGTTTTAATCATAACGTTTAGGGTTGGGTGGGGTGCCCTACCTTAGACCAATTTTTTTTTTCTCCAAAAGATTGATGCAGCCACAGAGTGATCCAAAGGGAGGGAGGAGGGGAGTTCCACTGTGCATGCCAGAGACCTCTCAGAGGAGCAGAAGTGACAGGCAAGTTTATTACACAGAGAGGCTCTTACTCATTATTTTTCTGGACTTCATCATGCCCTGTGGGACAGCCATAAGGAGCAGAAGAGAAAGGTAAGGATCAGTTTAAAGCTGGGTACACACAGTAACGATAAAGCCCCGATACAGTTGGATGCGATGGTATCGGGGCTTTATCGTTATGTGTGTACCTTCGATTCCCGAACAAGCGCGCGGCCGCCAAACGATCGGGTCGGCCGAATGCTCGTTCAGGAAAGACCGAAAATTTCCATCGGCCGCGCTAGACTCCCTATAGAGGGAAACACACAGTCCCGATCGTTCTCCCTATGATGTTCGTAGGGAGAACGCTTGGGACTGTGTGTAGGCAGATCTTTGAAAGATGGCAGACAGGATCTTGCAGATCCAGTCTGTCATCTTTCAAAAATCTGTACTGTGTGTACCCAGCTTAACACGTCCACAGTGGGGAAAATTTTAGTTGGGGGGGGGGGGTGGACATGGACCAGCCCTTTAATATTGGAATTTATTGGAAACTCACATTGAGATATCAGTGGAGACAATAATGTTTTTTTCAGTTTAATTTATATTTTGATGAACTTCTGAAAATTCGTTCCATTCGAGGATCGTGGATTTTCAAAACAATTTGAAAATCCATGAATCCGCCATTAAAGTCAATATGGGGGAAAAAATTCAGAAATTTCCGCCTAAAATAATGGTTTAAGTAGCAGTGGCAACTTACTGTAAATGTCTCCCGCAGGAAGAACAGCAAAAGAAAAACAGAGACCACACACTCGAGGATTCACGAATTTGATGATAAATGGCTGGTTGGGGGTATTTGGGTGTAATGTTGGGCATGTTCTTTATAACTAAGGGGTAGGCCCCACTAGGCTATTTTGGTGTGCTTTTTACATATTAATTTATTTGAAGAACGCACTCCTGAAGACATTTCTCCTTTTAACTTGTGTTTATTTATGACATGCGTGCACAACGTTTCGGAATGTGTCCCCTTCCTCAGGTGCATACTCACAACACACTCAGTGCAACATTTTATACATAATGCTCCACCCCTCTCAGGGTGTTGCTTACATCGTGATTGGTTTCTCTCCACATCTATTAAAAGTGTTTTTAAAAAATTCTGTTATTTACATTTATTTAAAACTTCTCAAACATACAAATAATATACAATAGATTTTGAACTTGGTGATTATTTTTCATAACTCTTGTGTCTTTACCATGAATTTGTTACTTTTATTACAAAGTGCCTGTGCTTGTTACAAAGTGCTTCCTTTCTAAATTGTTCTTCAATATTACTTTTTAAAGTGCTTTATGTGTTCTTTTTAAACATGTGTTACTAAATATTTAAAACCACCTTTGGATCTATTTTATTTGTTTATTTTTACTTTAATACATTGTTTCAATTAACTCCTTATATTTCCTTTTTTCCAGATTATCTTCCCTTCCATTTCCTGTGGACCAAATGAGATAGGTAAGTGTTAGCAGTTATGGAACTTTTACAAGAAGCATTTAAAATTAATTACTTCATTTAAATCTTTGGGATGCGTGGTGTTTAGGTGGGTTATCCAGTGTATTTTAGGGATGGCCGGTTCGCGGATCCGAACCCGGGTCCGCCATGGATTTATCCCGTTCGCGAACGGCGGATTTTTCCCGATTTTCCGCCTTCTGAACTTCCGATTCGCGGATTTTTAAAATTTTCGAAAATACACGGATTTCTCTTATTTCCTTATAAAAACGTATTTTCGGAAATTTTCGAAAATACGCGGAAATACTAGTTTTCCTCGTACTTTTGAAAAATTTTCAAAAATACGCGAAAACCCGTAATTTCGAAAATTTACGAAAAATACGGAAAATCTCGGAATTTTAAGGGTATTTTTCATTTTAATGGGTCCGCTCGCGGATTTTCGAATTTTCAAATTTTTTGAAAATTCGCGGATCCTCGAGTGGACCGGATTTTGCAAAGTTCGGACATCTCTAGTGTATTTCTCTTTGTAGGAGCTTTCTATCATAATTACCTCCTCTGGATGCTTTTTCCACCACCTCCAACACCATCCATCTGACCTGGGCTGCGTTGTGTCTGTGTATTTTAAAATGTTTAGATATATTTTGGTGTGTGCTGTGTTAGTGCAGTGCTCAGCGCACACCAATAGATGAGGATGGGGATGGCCCCACTCTCTCCGCTGCGCTGCACTACCGACCCCTTTTTGTGGTGCATATGACCACCGTTTTAGGTGCGTATTACATACGCTGCGATAGGTTTACATCAACAGAATTGCAGCACATGGGCAGGGTAGCGCACCTGAATTGCGGGACATTGCGATTTCACTGTGTCACGCAATTCTTGAGCACTGCCTAATGGGGCCCTAAATATCATCCAAACAAGGTTTCATTTGGTACTAAATGTCAGAAAATTACATTTAATTGTTGGTTGCTGTTAGGAAGAAATTTATACAAGATTCTAGATGAAGGATTGTAATGTAAGGTTATGTTAGTAAACCATTAAATAAGCAGGCCATTTATCAACATTCATTTCAGTATATTCTAAAGAAGGGGAATATGAAAACAAAGGCTATTTACTTATGATCTGAAATCCAGCAGTAAGGTAACATTTTACCTTCGTAATTACAGCTGTTTGGAGATTCTTGAGTTGCGTTGTTTTATTAAAGCTGTGACATTCTCGAGAGTATTGTGAAGCATCATCTAAATTCAAAGCCTAGCTGTTAAAATAATATCTAGACACCGAGATGGAAGCACTGCACTAAACACACTTAGCTTTTAAAAGCTTGGTTGGGAACAAGCACATCAACAATTACTGTATCTTTTATTAAGTGACTTGTTTATATATTTATTTCTATACTTGGAATTAGCTCTTAGTAAATAAAGGACAGCAACCCAGCTCCTGACATCCTGAACAGATTTTGTTTTTATTACTCGCCTGTAAAATGAGCAGGGAGACGAACCATAAAGGCCTATTATCAGGCTTTGGTTCCCCTTTGAACCAGCCATACATAAACAGACTTTTTTTTAATCTAAAAGCTAATCAATGTCCTGTTGGCTGATTTTCCCTTGTTTCTCTGGTCCAATTAATCCTTAAACAGCCTAATAAAGGTCTGGTTCACATGTGCAGACATCTGCCTGATATTCCCACGACAGGTTTATCGATCATAGCTCCCAATTATCATCTGTCCATGTGGATGGGAAATAATCATAGCTTCCATATCCCCTGCCCACTATGGGACAAGAGGCTGTGGTTCAGGACACTGGAACAAGATGCTTAAAACTATATTGTCTTTGTGGTCCATGTTTGCAGACACGTCTAATCTCTTTTATGTGTGTAATACACAACTAGGACAAACAACCACGTTCAAAACAAATAGAAGCCTTTGATTGAAGTTTATTTTGTGCATTTTACACCTACTAATACATTTTTTCTGAAATAAATCTAATCAGTTTCTGGATGGACCAGGGAAATTCCCCCTCTCCTTCCTAGGCTGTAACAAGCAGGGCTAGATTTAATTGAAGGAGAACTGACATATCATAAGAACCCCCCCCCCCCATATAATTACAAGAGTAGCAGCTTCTTTGTCTCTTTAATCATGGAGCAGGAGGCTTATACTTTACTACTAATGTGCATGCCAATGAGAACATGTGAAAGAGCATACTATGCAGTATATATGATCCATAGCCAGACAGTAATGGGGATGATATCTTGCTAACTATAAAGGTAGCAGAGGTAACAATAACAGTGTTAGGGCTGAATAAGATATTTTCTTCAGCAATATGTCCTATAAATCACTGATATGGGGTTTGGTTATTAATTTGGCTTGAAGAGCCAAATTACTGTTCTTTCTTTTTCTTTTTCTATCTCTCCTCCTTTGAGCTAGAAACATGAAATTCGGTAAAGACGTGCAGGGCACCTATCACCTAGCTAAGGAATCTGCGGAAGCATTACAGCGTTATCTGCGAATTTCGGGACATTTTTTCCCATATACTATAATGGTAACAATACAATCCTCAAATGTGAATATTTCAAAACAGTTTATTTCATGGTCATAAACACAAACGCTGAAACCCCCAACCCTCCACACAGACACAGGTACACCCACCTACTGACCTACCTTATACTTAAAGGGTAACTATAGTAAAAAAACTAATTTTGATCAATCATCAATAAAAGTTAGTTATATGGTCATACATGCAAAAACACATACCCCCAACTTCACACAGGTAAACACACCTACTGACCTACCTCTCCATTTCCATGGAAGCCATACTTATAGGGTAACTATAGTCAAAAAACTAATTTTGATCAATCTCAATAAGTTACCGTATATACTCGAGTATAAACCGTCTCAGTATAAACCGAGGTACCTAGTTTTTAGCTAAAAAAAGGAGAAAAAGATATTGACTCGAGTATAACCAAGGGGGTTAGTATTTGCCACTTAATATGTTTGGAAACTACAACTCCCACATGCTTTATGTCTGGGAGTTTTAGTTTTCAAACATCTTAAGTGGCAAATCCTTACAAATAAGAGTAAAACCTTCTTTATTTGTGCATATGTATGCACAAATAACGGAGGATTTACCCCTCCCTATTTGCAAGTATTTGCCACTTAAGATGTTTGGAAACTACAACTCCCAGCATGCTTTATTGCTGGGAGTTGTAGTTTTCAAACATCTTAAGTGTTCTCCTACCTTGTCCGGCGGCCGCTCGCTCCTTGCTCTGCATCCTCGGTGCGCACCCGGATGATGTCACTACTTGGCGCCGCAAAGTGAGAGGCGCCGGGTAGTGACATCATCCGGATGCGCACCGAAGATGCGGATCGCGCAGCCGGCGGACAAGGTAGGAGGAAGATTGACTCGAGCATAAACCGAGGTAAGATTTTCAGGCTTTTTTTTAAAGCCTGAAAACCTCGGTTTATACTCGAGTATATACGGTAGTTATATGGTCATACATACAAAAACACATACCCCCAAATTCAAACGGGTACACACACCAACTGACCTACCCATTCATTTCTGCGACAGCTATATTCAAAGGGTAAGAAAAAAACAACATGTCCTCGCCATTGCCATTAATAAGTTTTAAAATCTGAAGTACACACACACATTCCCTTCCAAAATGCAGCCTTTATACTTAAACATTACATTTCTAGTTATTATTTCCATTAATTTGTCTTGAAGAGCCAAATTACCGTTCTTTCTATTTCTTCTTCCGTTGTATGCTTCAGTTTTTTGGACCGTGTCTCCTCCCACAGTTTTTGAGCTAGAAGCATGAAATTCGGTACAGACGTGCGGGGCATATAGAAGTGTGCTTTTACCTAAGGAATCTGTGGGAGCGTTACAGCGTTATTGTCGAATTTTGGGACATTTTTTCCAATAGACTATAATGGTAACAATCCTTAAATGTGGATATTTCGATGTTTAAGGGTCATGAGATCAAAACAATTTGTTTCATGGTCATAAACACAAACACTGATACCCCCAAACCCCCCACACAGACACAGGTACACCCACCTACTGACCTACCCTCCCATTCCTGTGGCAGCCATTCTTAAAGGGTAAATAAAGTTTAAAAAAATTATTTTTAAATATCCTTAAAAGTTAGTTATATGGTCATTCCTGTGACAGCTATATTTAAAGGGTAAGAAAAAAACAACAATGTCCTCATCATTGGCATTATTGAGTTATAAAATCTGCAGCACAAACACACACATTCCCTTCCAAAATGCGGCCTTTCAAGCCAGATTCAAAGTTTATACTTAAACTTTCCCTTTCTAGTTGCATTTGTATTCTTATTTAAAGGATTGCTACTAATAATATGGAACTCTGCATTGTAAACTTGTTTGTAAAATTTATTTAATTGTTGGTAACAGTATTATATGTAAATATAGTTTGGCGTATTGGTACCAAAAATATGAATGTAAAACATGCAAATCATTTTTATGTTTATATCGATGGCAGACATCAGTGCCATACTGTAAAAAGTTAGTACTATAGACACTGAAGTAAAGGCACAGTCTTTATAGTAGCCATTACTCAAATTGGGTCAGAGGTGCACCGGATCAAGTATATAAATATAGATACAACAGAAAAAAGAGAATCCAGACACCCTCCAAGATACAAAATATACAAAAAATACTTTATTGAGATAATCAAGGAGTTCAAGAATTTATAGCTCATCACACAAATTAAAAACAGTTAAAAATACACCCAATTCTACATTCCAGCTGTAATGACAGTCATAAAGTAGAAATTGAGTTCAAGGAACAACGTGAGAACGTCAGTAGCAACTAACCTTTTACAGTATAGATACAACAGAAGAAAGACATCACAGGCAAAAACCACCAGGCAACAATTCAAATTTACGCTGGTGATTGCAAATTTAACAGGTTAGTGTTGGAGTTACAAGCTAAACCAAGGGGATTATGACCTCATACTGGGTACTTTCAAATGAAAGGGGGGGCTGTATTGGACACTATTGTTGCCCTTTACGGCCAAAAACTTTACGATTTACTGAAGTTTATGAAGTGATTTACATTTAATTTTTATCACTTTAAAGGGCACGTCCATCCGTAAAGGTAGGCAAGCTAATGTACGCTATAATTTAAGTGAAACCGCAAGGGGTTTGGACATGTTACTGCAGCCGGATCGCGAGCAAGGTAAATTAACTCACCCTTGTTCCTGGCACCTGTAAAATTGATTGAAGAAGGCATAGCTCCTTTACCTCCTGTTCTTCAATCAATGCATTAAAGGAATAGTTTACTTTTTCAGTGAACTATTCCTTTAAAGGATATGTACACTGGGAAATTAGTTTTTTTTAAATTGCCCATTACTGGAAATTATAATTCTTCCCAGCTATCACTGTACCATTTTTTATTTATTTTTATTTCTTTTATCTATCCTGTATTTCTTATAAAATATCTTACAATTCACCTGTCAATCAAGTGCCTTAGTATCATAAACTCTTCTGTTATGTATAGTTTTCCTGTAGTTGGAATGGTGACAGTACATGAACTGCATAGTAGGAAATTCCCTCTCATAATGTTGCCTCATAAGTTCTGAGCATGCTTGCTCTCACAGAAGAGTCAGATAGTCTGGCAGGGGGCTGGGGATTGAGCTTGAGCAAAACAAGTAAAGGGTGGAAATCATGCAGCAACACAAACTCATCAGTAAGTGCTGCTTACATGTATTCATTTGTTGATTGAAATGAGGCAAAGTTAAGGTGGGCATACACGGCATCGATATTCCGATCGATTCGATCAATTGGATCGAATTGGAGGTAGACATCAGGGAGCAGATCGCTCCGAAGCTAGGAATCAGTCATAGCGGGTAGTGTCATCGTATACTTTATTCAATCCACACATATGTACATCAACAGGCTATGCCAAAAATACAACAGATGTGCAACCAAACAGTGGTCTGACGCGTTTCACGGTGTCATAGCCGCTTCATCAGAGACTCACTGAGGGAGAGGATTTTCCCATGATTCCTACTCCCTTAAATACCCAAAAACCCTATTAACCCATTAAGTGACAATGTGGATAAAAAAAATCTGAGTAGTGTAAAAACACATGACATAAATAACAGAGGGGGATCGAAACCTCTGTGTTTAAAAAGTGAATAGGAACATGACTGTCGCAATTATCCAACAATACTTAAATAAGATGAAATAAAAACCAGTCAATCTAATGTTGTGCGTTATTTATACAGAGTGTATTCATTATATAGGTGCATGCCTAATTAATCTTTATCTCGACCCTGAGATGTGCAGTGTGTAACATATACACATTTAAGTGTGTATCTGAGGGTGTTGTGTCAGCTATATCCCTATAGTGAAATAAGTATGAAAATTGCATCTATCCATAATTATGATCGAATTGATCGAATTGATCAGATTATCGAAGACACTTTTTTTGGTTTTCGATAGACAGATCAGCAATATTGATCAGTTTATCGAAAAAATCCTGATCAGGCAAGATGGAAAATTTTCCATCGACTCCACCTACCAGAACCATACGTTCTGTAGTTTTGAAGCTGAAATCTATAGAAGATCGTTGATGCAAGTTAGTGATATTCGATGGGTTCTTCTGATTATATTGGACCGTGTATGCCCACCTTTATTTTTTCAATGTACAATTCCTTTAAAAAAAAGTAGTGACTTGTCGGTTATCTGCCCACAACCCCAACTGCTATTTTTACCAATTTATTACATTCATTTGTAACCAAATATTAAACTAGAAGTTCTTTTCCTATCTGGCAAAGGTATTTGCCTCCTCCCTCAGCTCAATGAACTTTTTATAAGCTTGAGCATGTGCAGAGGAGCCAGCAGGGGACACAGCAGTCAATCATCCACTGTGATGACTATTGTCATAACCTTGATTTAATGCATGGAGAGAGGGACTAGCTTACTCTGCCAGATTGGGGACAATAATAATCCTTAAATATCTAGTTAGTAATACAGGTAACGTGCAAAATGTATTAGTTGGGGCTGGGGTCAAGTAAGTGACAATTGACATGCCCTTTAAGTCAATTGAATGCACAAAGCAATATGATTTAAAGAATTTGTTGGACTGATTGGTCTAAAAGAAAAAAAATTTAAAAAATCAAAGGAATTGAGAGGACAAATCTCATTTAGCACACACCATGGTACTATGCTCATTGTCTGACCATGGACATTCTATCGCACATCAGTCCATTTTGCTTAAGGGAAAACAGTAGTTAACATGGTTATTTACAGGATTTACAGCTGTTGCCCTGTTCAGGGAGATGAGAAGCTAAGCAGGTGTTCATTTCTCTACTGGAGCTATGAACAGGGATTGGATGTTACCGGATGGAGCTATTGACAGACACAATCAGTGAAAACATTGGGAGCTGTGTGACCCAGGTGACCTGAATAGTTGCTAAGCACTGACAGCTTAGAGGGATTACTGACAGCAGTGCGTAAAGGGGCAGGGTCATTTATCACTGTGGGTCATGCTTGTTGCTTACTTTTCTGATAATGTCATGCTTACGCTTCTTTTCTTCCTGTCTACATTTATTTCTGTAAAGGCATTATTTACGTTTTATTTTCTTAAAGGATTTGCAGTGCATTCCCTTGTTACTACAGTATGTATGGAGCATCGGATAAACTGGTAAATATAGCAAAAACTAGTGCCCTTGTGGCTCTTAGAAGTGCCTTTGTGGCAGGGACAAGTGCCTTTGTTAGGGGTCCTGCAGTTTTTGAAATCAGGACCCCCATAGACTCTTGAAAGAGTCCTTGTGCTCTAATAAGAGCTTTTAGGATAAGGGGCTCCCACAGATCGAAACCAGGACCCCCGGCAATGATGCCGTTGTCGCCGCTGACACAGATGCTGCTGATGTCGCTTCTGCCACCAACTTTGCTGCCAGCATCTCGATTCCAGAGTCTTCTGTCTTCTTCATCATTACTCATGACTTTTGAATTCAATATTTGGTCAATATGTGACCACATGTTTGCTGAAGGTTTCAATCCCAGATTTTCCCCAACCCATTGTTTGCCACTAGCAGCAAATCACTGTCGTACACAGTACAAATAGCTGCAGCCACCCTACACTATATAATATTTCCAGCCCAGCCTAATTCTCAAACTTTCTCAGACTGTGACAAACCTGGGAATGACAATTGCTGTTGAATTACAGCTGTGTTCTTAATGTGCTATTTTACACACTTCACAGCATATGGCGCCATATTTATAAAGGCATGGTATTGCTCTTTTGCAATAACATGCCTTTCTCAAGCGTCGGCACAATCGTAAATTTATGACTGCAGTTGTTAGTTGTCGTAGATCTACTACTGGGATCGTAGATTTAGTAGCGGCCATTCAATATTGTTGATGTATTTTACTAACACGTGGTATTGTTTGAATATTTACGCCTACGATCATGCATTAATGATAACCTGGGGTATTGCGATAGTATGGTTTTTAATTATGGCCCATGTTGTCCTATAATTTTTATAAAATCAATAGATCGCAAAGATTGGTTAGATTTAAATTCTACTAAAATATATGTTTTTTTGGCTAGACACACATGGACCAATTACTGGCTGAATTTTTCTATCCAGTGGTACATAGCTATCAGTAAACAAAAAGCAGCACAGATTAACATTTGCAAGATTAGGTGAAATTTGCAGGATTAGGTGAAAATGAACATACCAATCTTGGCAAAAAATCAGACACAAAATATCAGTCTTGGATAAAATTCTGGGCAAGATGACAAAAATGAAAACTAAGCTGGTTTAAAGTTAAACACACTCAGTGCCTAAACTTCACCTACACCTCTGGAGCTGGTGTAACTATAGGAGCAGAATAAAGAGCGTTTGTGCACCACGAGAAATTCCAATTGGATCACCAAGGTTACATCTGATTTTGCAAGGTGCACTGCGCCATGCCAAGTACACAGACAATCTGTTGTATTCAATAGATCAACTGGACTTGAAATGTAGTTCTTAGACGTTTCGCTAGTCATCCACTGGCTTTCTCAATTCAGAATGACTTGTACAAGAATCTGTGGCAATTATGTACCCTGGAAAATCCCAATAGCATATCACAGCCAGGTGTTAAGGGTGTGATTAGATAGTGGCTAGAGGTGTTATAGGAATGCCCAGAGTAAGGTGTTAAAACAGCATTGTACATGGCAGACAGTTGGTGTCGAACCCCCCCCACCTCTATTTAGATCTGGTTTCTTTATTTTCACATAAATGGCCTCCTAACACCTCTCTTGAACCAGTCACGTTCCTTCGCCATTAGTTAACATTACAATCTTCAAAGGTATGTCCTTTATCCTTAAGATGCAGATACACGGCTGAGTCCTGACCCGAGATTGGCTCTTCTGTGCTGGGCCATACGTTGATGCAGTTACTGTTTGGTCTCCCCCACATACAAATCAGAGCATTCTTCACTGCACTGCACTGCATATTGATGTCGCTTTTCTTGTGTTTTGGTATTGGGTCTTTCGGATGTACCAATTGCTGCCTCAGTGTGTTGTTCCGTTTAAAGCAGACGGGATACGATGTTTTTTGAAAATTCTTCTTAATTTCTCGGAGACCCCTGCTACATATGGGATGACCATGTTCTTCTCCTGTCTTGCTTTTCCCCTTCACTGTTGGTATTCGTGTTCTTTTTTTTCCTTCTACTTCTTTTGACAAAGGCCCAGTCTGGATATCCACAAGTTTTAAGGGCTCCTCGAGATGTTTCATTTCTTTAGCCTTCGCCTCTGTGCTAGTGGGGATGTTCTCGGCTCTGTGTTGTCAGGGTTCTGATGACTGATGAGGTGGGGGGGTTCGACACCAACTGTCTGCCATATACAATGCTGTTTTAACACCTTACTCTGCGCGTTCCTATAACACCTCTTAGCCACTATCTAATCACACCTTAACACCTGGCTGTGATATGCTATTGGATTTTCCAGGGTACATAATTGCCACAGATTCTTGTACAAGTCATTCTGAATTGAGAAAGCCAGTCGGATGACTAGCGAAACGTCTTCAAGAACTACATTTCAAGTCCAGTTGATCTAATTGAATACAACAGATATACCATGACCTGGATGAATGAGAACCTTCACAAGCATACACAGACTATAGATTACTAGTAGATTTAGCAATAGTTGGATGAATTTGCCCATTTGTCACTTTCGAAGAACATTTTTCAAGCTGTCACTATCTCAACAACATTAAGCAGTTGAAAACAAATCCAGGCATGGTGTTAAACCTTCAAGTGAAATCTCCCCACTTCTCTGCAGTTCATGCTAAGGAATACCGTAATCAGCTTTATGTTTCAGAAGGTCTTAACGCCTCAGTCACTGAGAGTTTATCTGTTGTGTATGTTACAAAGTTATAATTGTGATGTACATTTTAGCTCATTATCACCTTAATTAATAAACAGAAAACAAAATAATTTTTTTTAAAAAAAATACCTGTTTTTTTCTGGATTGATGAGACATTTTTAACTAAAGTTCAGGAGTGCTGGGAAATTGTAAGGCTGTCCATTCATGGCTAATAATTCATCTGACTGTCGATTAGTAATACCAGGCCATGTTCACCTCATTCAGATTAGTCTAGACAATTAATAAATGAAAGTTTCCTGATCGGTTTTCCAATGATTGCCACTGGAAAAATGCTACATGTTGCGTTTCTTTAGCGACAAACATCCGGAACCTCAGTATTACTGTCCTTTTAAAAATAGCCTGAAATTTTAGGCTGAATAACAAACAACTGGCCTATGAGGCAAGGAAGCTAAAGGTACATGTGACTGTTGCATATATGTCAACAGATTCCATTAGAATATAGCAGCAAGTGCGGTGGTAACTGCAGAAACAAAAACCCCTACACATACTTTAGTTTAAGGGAGCTGAAACTAGCAAACGGAAATATAATATAATATATATATATATATATATATATATATACCATATATACTCGAGTATAAACCGACCCGAGTATAACACGAGGTACCCAATTTCACCTAAAAATCTAATAAAAGTTGTCGACTCGAGTATAAACCGAGGGTAGAAACTTGGCATTCAAGATGTTTGGAACTACAACTCCCAGCTAATAAAGCATGCTGGGAGTTGTAGTTTCCAAACATCTTGAATGCCACTACTTGGCATTCAGGATGTTTTGGAAACTACAACTCCAGCATGCTTTATTAGCTGGGAGTTGTAGTTTCCAAACATCTTGAATGCCAAGTGAGGGTGGCATTCAAGATGTTTGGAAACCACAACTCCCAGCATGCTTTATTAGCTGGGAGTTGTAGTTTCCAGACATCTTGAATGCCACCTCACTTGGCATTCAAGATGTTTGGAAACTACAACTCCCAGCTAATAAAGCATGCTGGGAGTTGTAGTTTCCAAACATCTGAATGCCACCCTCACCTCAAACCCAGTTAAGTTTGTACCTGTGGGCTCTCTTCATCCAGGATTGTGGGCTCTCCTCCATCCAAGGGCTTCCTGGGATGTGTGCTGGTAAGTTCCTCTCCATTCCGGCAGCAGCGTCCTCTCCATTCCGCCAGCAGGTCGTCTCCATTCCGGCAGCCGCACGATCAGTCCATGTACGGCGCGCCGGCTGACATCACTAATTGGCGCCAATTAGTGACGTCAGCCGGCGCGCCAGTACATGGACGATCGTGCGGCTGCCGGAATGGAGAGGACGCTGCTGCCGGAATGGAGAGGACGCTGATCTTCAATGGTGAGTGACTCGAGTATAAACCGAGTCCGAGTTTTCAGGCTGTTTTCAGCCTGAAAAACTCGGTTTATACTCGAGTATATACGGTATACGTTTTTATTAAGAACAGGGAGATACATAGACTAACAGGGAGATTCAATAAAAGTTCTTATCGTTTAAAATGGTGCTAATTTTGCCCCAACCAATCAGAACTTATGTAGCATTTGAAAGCTAACATCTGATTCGTTGGGGCAAAATTAGTACCATTTTAAACGATAAGAACTTTTATTGAATAACCTCCTATGTGTATACAGAGGTACAATGGGAGAGCATTAAAAAGGATAAAATAAGAAAAAAAACCATCAGATTGGGTTATAATAGAATAACTTCCCCCAGCCCCAACCGCTATAAAATAAATTTAAGAAAGTGCCCCGATGTTTACTTACCTTCCTTCTCTCCTCCGACGCTCGGCCTGGCCTTCTGCTTGCAAGATACTGCAAGCAGGGGGCGGGACCGGCAGCCAATCACGGACACGGCTGCCGGCTTCTCAGAATGCCGGGGGAGAGAGGGAAGGCAAGTAGAGTTCGGGGGTCTTTCTTAAAATTATTTTTTAGCGACTGGGGCTCGGGGAAGTTATTCTATTATATGGGCAAGGGGTTTTATGGTAGGGGGAGGGATCGCAAAACGGGAGGGAGAGGGAGGGAGGGGGAGGGAGGGGGAGAAGGGCTGCAGTACGCATGCCAAACTTCTCCCGGAGGCCAGATAGGAGGCAGAGTCCTATATGGACTCTGCTATCCTCCTGGTGGGCAGTCTTTGGGGGGGGGGGACTACAGGAGAACCTTAGGGAGCGGGGTGTGGGGTATGGATTTTATTACACTACGTGGTGGGGCCGTGGGTGGGGGGGGTTTATAGTTTTGGGGGTGGACATGATCTTTAAACAGTACATTAATGATTCTTATTGGTCAAAATGTAGGTCATACTTATAAATATAAAAAATACAATTATACAACTACACAGTAGCACCATGAAAATGCAAAGCTATATATACCAACCTTACTATATGGAAGGATAAAAAAGCACGAGCTCCCACTAATTGGACTAACTGTATCTAAATATGTGAGAAACCAAACTATGTATATGTAGATATAGCAGGAAATGAAGCTATTCCCTGTCTGAGCAAGATGGAGCTAGGGCTGACAGCTATTTGTTTAATAGTGTGCTAAGCCCTGCCCCTAACATGCTTTCCGTTTTTCAGTCTGAAGGGGGAAACCCTATCCATTGCATAAAAATGTCAGAAATACTTCCTTAGTTACCTGTAATCAGGTAACTAGTCAGCAGCATCAACTCTGTAACATACAAGGTGGCCAACATCCAACCAACATCTTAGGGCCATTAGTTGGAAGTTCTAAGCATCAAATCCAGAACTCCCAGGATTCCACTAACAAGATTGAAGATAAAGTACTGTATACCCACCAAGGAGGCTGTTAATATGGTGAGAACAGGTGTGTTCCCTACTGGACCTGTGCCTGAATACCACCTATTTCAAATACAGGGATAGGCTCTATAAGCAAAAACATGGATGTGCTATGGGATCTTCAGTTTCACCCACTGTGGCAAGCCTTTACATGGAGGAAGTGGAAACACAGGGGCTTAATACCTTTAAAGGCATAGCACCCAGCCACTGGTTCAGATATGTGAATGACACCTGGGTTAAAATCCACCAGAAGGAAGTACAAGCCTTCCCAGAACACATCAATGCCATAGACCAGAACAAATTTACAAGGGAAGAGGTACAAAACAACACACTGGCTTTCTTGGACTGCTTGGTAAAAGTCAGGGTATATGGTAAACTGGAAGTAGAGGTTAACAGAAAATCAACCCACACAGATCGGTATTTGATGTTTGACTCCCACCACCCTTTAGATCACAAGCTGGGTGTCATCAGAACCCTGCAACATAGAGCAGAGAACATCCCCACTAGCACCGAGGCAAAGGCTAAAGAAATGAAACATCTCAGAGGAGCCCTTAAAACTTGTGGATATCCAGACTGGGCCTTTGTCATAGGGGTAGAGGGAAAGAAAAGAACACGTATACCAACAGTGAAGGGGAAAAGCAAGACAGGAGAAAGAACATGGTCATCCCATATGTAGAAGGGGTCTACGAGAAATTAAGAAGAATTTTCAAAAAACACCCGATCCCTGTCTGCTTTAAACCGAACAACACACTGAGGCAGCAATTGATACATCCAAAAGACCCAATACCGAAACACAAGAAAAGCAACATCATATACGCAGTGCAGTGAAGAATGCTCTGATTTGTATATGGGAGAGACCAAACAGCAAGAGCTAAGTCCTCAGGTCAGGACTCAGCCATGTACCTGCATCTTAAGGATAAAGGACATACCTTTAAAGGGCAACTATAGTGAAAAAAAAACTGTATACAATGTATAGATCACTTAGTATAAGTTGCCTTACTTTCATGTTGCTGTGTGGCTTCGTTTCTTCACACTGGCAGAAGTTTGTACCAAGCTGTGTAGTCCCCCTCCCCTCTCTGTCTACTCCCCCTCAAGCAGTGAAGGGCTGTATACAGAGTCCAAGCATGGTCAGTTGAAAGGACTTTAAATGAAGTGCTGACATCCTGTTGACCCCTCCCTTCCAGAGCTAGACTGCAAGCAATCAAAGTGTGGGATAAAGTAGCAATATGCTGAAGGGAGGGGGAGAGAGGGAGGACACGTGGTGCTGAGATTCTTTACAAGTAAGTTACTGAACACTGCCTGTTCTCTAAGTTTGCTAATTGTTATTTATTTTTTACCTAAAGTTCATATCTCTCCCCTGCTTAACTGAGATCATAATCACTGAAGACAAGAGTCAGTGTAACAGCAGCTATAGTGAGACCTTTTACAAACTGAACACAGTGACACTGCTTGTTATCCTGATACATTTCATTTGCTTTAGTCTATATATTTCATAGATTGCACTGTGTGTCTTGTTTGGTATATAGTCTGTATTACTGTATTATATATACTGTATTAGTGTTCCATTTGAGTCACTGGTTTTGTATGTATATAAGTTTTTTTGGGGGGAGGGGCTGTTTTATAGTGTGTTATGCTCATATTGCTGGGTTAATGGTTTATTGATTGTGTTTAGCACTACAGCATTTGACTATGTTGCACATGGTACTTACAGTGTGGGTGAAGGAGTATGTGACAGTACTGCAGGGGAGCTTTGGATTGTGGTTCTGGCGCTGACTGACACCCTCTCTGGTCTCTCAACCCTCCCTCCCAGCTACTGTGACAATCCCTACCTACAGGTACTATACCTGACTCTATCAGAGAGTGAACTGGGGGATCCCACTCTCTCTCTCCATTAACACAGTTAGGCAGTACTGGTTCTGGCACTGACGGACATCTGCTCTGGTCTCTCAGCCCTCCCTCCCAGTTACCTTGCCCCTTGTTACCTGTTCTCTTTACTGATTGCAGTGGGTGGTCACACTCCAGTGCGGCTGGACTTAGTGAGACCGGATCATTTGGCACAAAAGCAGAGACCATTCTCCCCAAATCAATCCCCAGTAACACATTGACAGGAATTTCATTGGATATCCCCACTTCCCTCAGACCTCTCCCCACACCCCAATCCGAGTAAACATTAGCCACAGGCACCCGTGGATGACTCCCACCCACTCCCTTTACCAATAAAGTCTTCCCAGGAATAATGTCCCCAAAGTTAATCATCTCTGGGCGCACCAGAGACAAGTTAGCTCCTGAGTCCCGTAACCCCTGGGTAACTTTATCCCCCACAGTCACAGTCTGCATATGATGACATAAATTCTCTGTCTTACCAGATACGAGCATTACCACTGGATTGACAGGTGACACTGGTCCCTTTCTTCTGGACAGGAAGCTCTTACATGTCCCATCTGGTTAGATATAAAACATCTGCGTGTATCTCCATGGTTTACGCTCACACTGGGCCTTTCAGACAAATTCTCACCAGCCTTGACATTCTGCTGTGCTGCTTCCCTGTGGTGACGATCCTTCCAGCTGGGTGATCTTTGTAAAGTTGGACGATTCGGATATGTTTCCACCCTGTTGGCTGTATAGGTGTCTGCGACTTCTGCTGCTTTCTGCACTGTTTTTGGCTCCCGATCCAATACAAACTGTCGCACATCTCCAGGACAGATATTAAGGAACTGATCCATTACCATAAGATCCTCCAGCTCCTCAAATTTGGTAACCGACAGTCCTTTAATCCACTGGCGAAAACTGGTTCTCAGATTACTCACAACATCTGAGTAGCTGTCAGTGGGACCTCTCTGCAATGCCCGAAACTTTTTGCGATACACCTCTGGCGTGAGGTTAAACTTCTTAATCAGAGCCTGTTTCAAAGCATCATAGTCCCCGTCAAGCTCTGGTGGTAGTTCAACAAAGGCATCTAAGGCTTTGCCTTTTAATCCAGGTGTCAAGTATCTTGCCCACTGCTCCTGTGGCAACTGATACTGTCTGCAGCACTTTTCAAAACTCAACAAAAAAGTGTCCAAATTGCTATCATTGTCCATGACAGGAAACTTGGGTGGAGACTGGGTCTGGTGCTGGAGCTTTGCCAACTCCAGTTGAAATGCACGGTCTGCGGCTTCTGCTTCCCTTTGCGCCTGCCGTTCAACTGCTGCTGCTTCCATTTCACTCTGTGTTTGCCGTTCAACTGCTTCCCGCTGGGCTTGCCGTTCAGCTCTCTCCTGATACTGCAAGATCAATTTAAGACGTAGCTGTGGATCATCTGAACCCAACATTTGTAAATCCTTTTGCAGGGAAGAAATACCGTCTTCCTGCACTGTAATATTCTCATGCTGAGAGGATCCAAGGTTAACAGTCCTCTCTGGGATAGCTAAATCCACATCGCTTCCCGACTCAGTTGTGTAGTTCTGCTGCTCCTGGTCACTCTCCAACAATGCCCTTATCAGCAGCTCCTTGGACTTGTCCAGGACATCAATACCTCTTTCCTCACAGAGATTGATCAGGACCTCCTTGGTTTGTCTCTTGTAAAAGGTTGCCATCCTCAGCTAACCTTGCCAAATAAAATATAGAAAAGAAAACAGAGAAGGGGGGGGACAACTGTTTGTATGTATGTCTTTTTAAAAAATAAATGCACTGAGTTTGTCTTTGAAGACTGATACCCTCGCAAGGATCTTTAGTACAAGGGTTAAATACTTAATCCAAGCACTAATGCTCTAATAAAAAATAATTTATCCCACCGCTGCCACCAATTTGTCACGAACGCCAGTTCGCTGGGCACGTGATCTGACTAATTAATCGATATTCGCTGCCACCACTTTAAGTTACGGCCTTAAAGACGCCCCAAAAACCCACTCTTGACTCTCACTTACTATGCACCCCCCTGTCTTGGCAGCTAAATGGTTAACACTACACCATTCACTCCAGCAACTAACTGGTTAATTAGCATCAGTCCTTCACAAGCAGTCACAGAGTTAATTAGCATTTACACTGCACACTCCATTCAAACACATATAAACTTATCAGAGGCTAACTGAGTTCTTTTAGAGCATCAAAGACAAAACTTATTACATTTTAGATTTAATATTCCAAAAGGTGGACAGTGCATAGAATACAAAAATAAAATAAAATGGTGTTATAATAAAATGACATACAATAAGTACAACAGTTATATAAAATAAAAAGGATAACATATTCACAGACCCTACTGACTAGAAGAAGTCCTGTGTCCTGGGGCAGGAAGAAACATTGGGTCCATACACACGTTCTTAGCATGTCCCCAAGTATGAACAACATTATTTGGGCTACCAGGCTTTTTAAACTATTTGATGTAACTACGCCCTCCTCATGAGGTGGGAGTGTCTAGGAATGTCCAGATTTACGACTAGCCAAGAGCATTCATTCCCCCTCAGTTAGACAGACTCCTTATAAATGTAGATATGTACATTGTATTGGGATATTGATCACATATTCCTCTCCTTTATTAATTATCAATTCCTCCAATACCAAACATGACCTGTGTGTTATCCATATTTCCCAAGATATTAATAACTCGCCTTGGCAAGGGAATAAGGGCTCCATGTTGGGTATCCTATTAATGGGCATATTATTATATTTACAAATATAACATTGGTTTCTGTCTTACACATTCCAATACCGAAATACAATTATTTTACATGTATGACTGTCCTTAAAATGACCTCTTAGTCCCCACCAGACCCCTAGCTGGAGAGAATTCCAGATGCACGGTTCGGCTCCACATTGTCTAGAAAAGGAGACCTGGTTCCATGCTTCACTAATCGTAATATAAACAATAGGACTGTTCCAGGGTGGAATGGTATTTTTATTGGTCCTAAGAACTAATACCAATAGTTAACCCATTCTTGCCAAGTCACTACACATTTTCCTGACACTTATATTGCCAACAGATTCTTGTACAGGTTAATAGTGTCCCTATCTGAAAGTAAATGAAACCTTCACTATCTGACTGACCTTCAGAGCAGATCAATCCGGCTCCACATTTTTTTAAATTAATCAATTTATTAAGGTGCATACACATGTGTGATAGCATGTTCGGCCGCTCAATTGGGGTGCACGATTATCAGCCGAAATGGGTTGCCCCTCGCGATCACATGTGTGTATGAGGCTTTAGCTAGAATGAGAGTTATCATGAGATCTTGCGAAAATCCGGTGTGTGAGACTCATTATTTTTATTATTTACAAATGACAGGAAAAAGACAAGGCAAATGAAAGATATAAGGAGAGTAAAACATCCTTTAATTTGGAAACTGCTAATCCATTAAAGACCTGCAGGACATGATTGTCCCCCCAGGCAGTTCTATTGACAGAGGGGACATCAATTAAAAAATGTGGCAGGTGTAGATGAATCTCCTTGCCTGTGTTTTATGAGCATAGCCAGACTTCCTGGATTCAGGCAGCTTGAGATCAGAATAAAAACCTTTTCTGACCCTAAAATGACCAGTTTTTATGGAAAGACTGATCTCTGCTATTGACCTTCCATACAAAACACTCACTAATAGGGCTTTCATAGTCCCTCTTTTGCTTGTACAAAATGACCACATGCATGTGCAAGGCTAAATTTGATTAATACTTTCATTACTCTAGCCTTTTAAATGCATCTCATGGAAAATATTGGTGGAAATGTGATTTCTGAATTATCCCGTCTTAACCAGTGTTCTCCCCAGAATTTTTTTCAAGCCGGGTGGCATGAAAAAGTAGCCGGGTGGGGTGGGATGAGACAAGGAAATTTGGTGGTGGGGAAAATTCTGCACTGCATCATGCTCATTATATAGTTTTACAACATCTGCAGGGAATTGTAGTTCTACAACATCTGAAGGTAAACCATGTAAAATGGACTGGGCAGTTTTGGCAGGAGTTTTTACTAATATATTGGCACACCTATTAAACCTACATCTAACTTTTTTTAAATCACAAGTGTTCTCTTAAGAAATTTTTTCCAGCCGGGTGGCATGAAAAAGTAGCCGGGTGGGCTGCCCGGCTAAAAGACCCTAGGGAGAACACTGTTAACACTTAAATTCTGACACGTAAATCCGATCAAAGATATTCAGAACAGGAATGGACTCTTCCATTGTTCAGGTTGGCCAAGGACACTCGTTAAGTAGTTTTGACTGGGCAAATGAATAAAAAAAAATCTATAATTGACTGAGACCCTCTTCTCAAAGTGTAATGTCAAGTACTCGTTCAGAACAAATAGAGCATTAGCAATAAATCCCATTAATGGGAAGAAAGTCATGATGTTATTGGAATCCTAACACAGGTCTCCAATTTGTCAGCAACTATTGAGAATTATCCATGAGTGGAAACTGTACCACAACAATCATAGAAGCTTCAGCCATAATGTAAGTTGGTAACCCAGTCAACATCTCTAGATAAGCAGCAAAGAAGAAGTACACCTCCTACTGACAGCTATAGAGGCAAGGCCATGTGAGCTGTCTATGTCTCTTAGCTGAATTACAGAGAAATTGAATGACAAGCCCAAAAGGTGATTGCCAGGAATTAAACATAGCTTAAGAACTAAGCCATCTCTATGGGAAAATCACATTTGCACTAGTTTTAGAGTTAATTCTTTGGATGTGACTTGCTGAGTAGTTCTCAAAGCAACAACTAATAAGCTTAAATAACTGTTGTAATAGTTACACCAGTCCTACCAAAACACAGAATTATCATCATCTGATATCTTTAAAATAAACAACAAGCAATAAGCCTTCAATGGAATAAAAATAGTTCTAAAACTTTTCATAGAGAGATATCAGAACCAGATTTTATTGGGAAAGTAAATTTAAACTTATGAGGAACTGATTTGTCATTTGTTTATACAATATACAGTAACAATCAAATATAGTGTATAATGATTGACAATATAATAACTGAACATACAATGGAACAAACAGACAATGTAATAGTCAAACAGTCCATATGTGAAAGTAATCATTTGGTAATTTACAACCAAATCATAATTCTTTTCATTTGTGATCAATACTAAACGTAGAATCAATCAAAACTTCAGCTGGCAAGATGGAAAATATCCGTCTGTATCTCGATCGCGACAATCATTTTATTTAGCAAGCCGATTGTTCAAACAAAACTTGCTTCATACATACAAAATAGAGACCTGGTGCACGTACAATTCAATTCATATTGCTTACAGGCTTTATTCCCATTGTAATGCTGATTGTAGGGCACCCCTGCCCAACCCAACCGCTATGTTAGATTGCTAAAAAAAAGTACCAGAACTCTTACAGCCCCTCGCTCCTGCTTCCCTCTGTTTGCTGGAATAACAGACACGTCTGTTGGCAATGCAGAGAGCCGCAGGAGCTAAGGGCTGTAAGTAGAGTTCTGATTCTTTTTTTAGCAATCTTTTTTAGCTCCCCTGTGCATGCCACTTTCCTCTGAGAGGACAAGTAGGAGGCAGAAACCATTCCAACAGGAAGACAGCTACTCTTAAGTTTCCTGAACTTTGGACAAGCACTGCAGGAGAACCATAAGGAGCAGAGATGTAAGGTTAGGATTTTTTTTAACTACACAGTGGGGCCAGTAGTAGGTTAAATTTTAGTTTTGGTGGTGGACATGCCCTTTAACTATACTAACTTCCCTCTCACTTCACACTTGCATAGAACCCAGTGTGAGGACCTAAACCTGTCTGTGACAAGGCCAATAAGAGAACGTGCTCTACAAGGAACACATTTTCTACAAGGAGCACGTCTTCTTATTAGCCCCATTGTGAACCTGGTAGAGGGACAGAATGTAAGGTTGAGCACTTACCTTTCCAGTCACTCCGGGTCCTCCAAGATGGCGGCACCCAGGATACCGCACAGAAGTGCGCCGGCGGCACAAAGGTTTAAAAAGCTGCCAGTTCCGGTCCTCTGATGCCTGATGATAGCATTGCATGTTCCCGTTTGTTCTGTGCTGGGTTTGCCTAATTTTCTGAAATCCTAGTCTCCTGTATTCTGCCTTGTTCCTACTTTCCTGCCTGGTTCCAGTCTGTTTGTTCTTTGGTGACTTCCAGCTTCTTCAGCTCTTCTTGTGCTAGTCCTAATCAGTGGTCCTGGGTGTGACGGAAATACAGCTCTCAACCTCAGACCAAACGGAGCTTTCCTAGCTCACAGGGTCAAAACCAGGTTGAGGCCTGTCGTCACTTACCATATACCACTTACCAGGTATATAAAACACTGCCACCACTCACTCACTAATGGCTGTGGGAGCCAATACTAGTGACGATACCACAACTCTTAACCTCAGACCAAACAGAGCTTTCCCAGCTCACCGGGTCAAAACCAGGTTGAAGGTTGTGGTCACTAACATATACCCCTTACCAGGGATATAAACTACTGCAAAAACCCACTTACTAACGGCCCTGGAAACCCATACCAGCCTTAACGGCTATAAATGTAAAATTATACTAAATACCTGTATCACTCGCTGCCACACTCAGGCAGGAATAGTACCAGATAATACAACAAGTACTAAATGCAATAATTATATGTAGCGTCTCAGAGGACAGGATTCTTACTTAGTCCTGTTAGAGCACTAGGAGAATCAGCTTAACGATTTTATAGAATATCGTTTAATAAAAGAAAAACAAAAATGTTGCAATAGTGATTACAAAAATAATGAATAAACAGACATAAAACAAGCAACAGTAAAATAAAGGGATAAAAGGGAAAAATACTTATATGGTGGTCACAGTCCAAGTCCTTAAAAGAATAAGTCCATTTGATGTAAAAGAGTTCCTTGGCTCCAAAAAGGTAATTAGCTGTAATCCAGATGTTTCATCTGATGTAAAATCAGGAGCCCCCTTCCAGTAGGTGTGTTGCTCCTTATCTACCCCCGGGAAAAAGGGGGGCAAATAATTTACCCCCAACCAGTATATGATTACCTTTGGAAGACACACCCGCAGTGACATTATTTTTTAGAGAATTCATAACTCTGTGGTTCAAAGTACCAAATCGAAATCACTAAATTAGTTATTTTCATGAATTTACCAGTTGATAGACACCAAACATGACAGTTATGGAAAATACAGTTGACCAGAACAAAATAATGTACCGGTTTCCAGCCTCTACTAAGACCTACATACATGATGTTTGGATTGTACCGAATGGTCTCACCTACCTGGAACCATATTTCATATCAGCCCGCAATATTCTATTACATAGGCAGAGTTATGTATATTTTATAGAAAAAGGGATTGTGCCTTTATCATAGTTAAACCAAAGGTCACATTCCCAGGTCTGTTTGACCTCCTGCTGAGATTAGGAGGCTCAAGTCTACTGTATGCTTTAGAAGTAAGGTACAAGTAATAGCAATCCTTGGCTCCCTGCTGGGTTTTATGGCACCTGAGCCAAATGGTAAAGGATTACAGATGAAAAGGGGGGAAACAATTGTACAGTATAATAAAACTAATGGAATCTGCTATTACAAACAGTGTATGATTAAATAAAAAAAAATTCACTAGAGCTTCTTGCAGCAAGATCCATATCATGACACTGGGCTCCTGTAGATGCCTGCCTTCTCATGGATTGTTGGACGTACCTCCTTGGTCTCGACTGTTGCCTGTCGTCTGAACAGGTAAATCATTACACCGAAGCAGTGAATTATTTAATGAGAACCCAGGGAGGAAGACCTAGCATTTAGGTACAATCCTTGGAAAGAAGGAGAGTATGGGTGTGTATGTATGTGTAGTGCGTATAATTGTCCTTTACCTTGTCTGTGAACTAATTGGAGTCTGTACAGCTTTGCCCAAAGCCAGATGAAACTAACCATTTAAATAAATGGGTTTCAGTGCTATAAAGTAGTTAACAGGTAGTTCAGTTGCTTTCAAGTAAATATATATATAGACACAAATTCCTCCATAGATCAGTCAGCGCAGGAAAGCAAATTTATAAACTCATATAAATGGCAACATTTCTGTCCCTGGTCCTGGACCTTAATCAAGCCAACAAAACGTAAGCAAACTGTTAGGGCGCTGAGAGTTTTTGGCGGAGATGCGATGGCTGAGGTAACACATATTACAGATGGTGCTGCCAGTAGGGCCCCTTCTACTGCTTCTGTGCACAGAAAAGGCACAGAACAGCAGAAGGAACAAGGGCTGGAAAGTACATTTAGGAGCAAAACCATGGGCCATAGATATAAAGGTAATTTATCGTCTGCGGTCGTACACTTTCACCAAATGTTCGTTAATTAACAAATGTTCGGTCGTAGAACATCATGCAGTAGTAAACTACCATAATGGTATTCGATAGGGATCATAAATCTACGATCGCTTTATCGTAGATTTACTTTTTAGTAAATAATTCGCCTTTAGAAAAATCGTCTCATGTGAGGTTGATGTTTTGGGGGCAATTAGGCCATATGCAAAATTTCATTTTGGGGTGGATATGCCCTTTAATTTTTTGTATTGATGTTATCTATTAGGAACAAATTAATATAACAAAAACTTCAAAGGACAACTGTACAATTGTTGCTCCACCCCTCTTTTGGTCCAGGGCCTAACCAATGGGAAAACACATTCTACAGTAAGCGCTTCTTCTGATTGAATAGATCCCAGGGTTGGAGCTTAGACAGTATAGCTGTCCTTTTTATTTGAAAGCTGACTGGGTATCTGTTTTTTGAACAAATACAACTCATAAAAACCTGAGAGTATGTAGTTTAAAGTATATTTTACTTGGTGGGGTATTTTTGGCAAGCTTTGAGAAGAAACTTAACATAAAATTCAGCTTGGTGTTTCAGTTCTGGGGTGTTTCCTGTCCAGGAATAGTGAGGTACTTCTATATGTCTTATACAATTTTTTCTGTGTAAAGTTAAGTTTTTCAAACCAAAATGTGAAAAATAATTACATTTTGAAAATGTCCTGCTTTCCTATTTACAAATGGCTAGCATAACTTTTAAACATGAATAGTGGTCGCAACTACAATAATAAATAGACTAGAGTTGAGTGCTTGCAGATAAATGATTTCATTTTTGTAGGTTTTCCTGCTGTATAATTTTACTAAACCACATGATTGCAAGATTTTTAAAATTCTTCTGGCACTGAATGCAAATAAAGTGTGAAATTAATGCTAAGTTTAGATTGCAGTGCAAATATACCCCCCTTTGACCAGCGGGTATTTACTGAACACTAGGATAGTGCCAAAGTCCCGTGGGGGTCAATTTTGGCCACTCTAAAGGTGGCCATACATAAGTGCGATATTACTTACCCGACCGAGCGCTCACACGACGTTCATCGAACCTGCCGGAACCGTCTCTCCCGATCTAATATCCGACCGACATGCGATCGCAAAATCCCATTCATTTTGCGATCGCATGTCGGTCGAATATAAAATCGGGAGAGGTGGATCTGGCAGGATCGCAGGAACGTTGCGTGAGCGCTCAGTCGGGTAAGTAATATCGCACTGATGTATGGCCACCTTTAGAGGTCCAGCTAAAATGGTTTAAACCTATAATGCTGCACATTACATATTGTTAGGGCTGTATTGCTACATTTACCTCTATTATAAGACCAACAGATGGGCAGATTAATTATGACCCAACACTATCCCCTAAAATAAATATTACTGAGACAGAACAGAACCGACATAGTCTCTATGACCTTGTTAAGGAATACAATGTGGGCTTCAATATGGGATGTAATATGGGATATAATGTAAGACATAATAAGGGATATGATGTGGAATATAATGTGGGGTATAAATTATATGGGATATAATATGATATAACAGGAATATAATATGGGCTATAATATGAGATATAATATGGGACATAATAGAGATATAATATGGGACATAATGTAGATATAATATGGGAAATAAGATATAATAAGGGATTTAATGGGGATATACTATGGCATATAATGATATAATGGGGGATATAATAAGGGATATAATGGGGATATAATAATATGAAAAATAATATATATTTAGGGATATAATGTGATGATGATAATATGATAAAGCGGGGGATATAATGTCGGATATTATATAACGGGATATAGTGTGGGATATAATATAACAGGGGATATAATGTGTCATATGATTTAACAGGGGATATAATATGGGATATGATATAATAGGGGGTATATAGTGTAAGATATAATAAAATGGGGTAGAATGTGGGATATGACATAATGGGGATATAATGTGGGACATAATATAACAGGGATATAATGTGGGATATGATATAACGAAGGGGGATATAATGTGGGATATGATATAACGGGATAATATAGGATATGAAATAGCAGGATATAATGTGGGATATGATATAACAGGGTATATGATATAACAGGTATATAATGTGGATATGATATAACGGGATATAATATTGGAAATTAGATATACCGTATATACTCGAGTATAAACCGACCCGAGTATAAACCGAGGTACCCAATTTCACCTAAAAATTTAATAAAAGTTGTTGACTCGAGTATAAACCGAGGGTAGAACTTGGCATTCAAGATGTTTGGAAACTACAACTCCCAGCTAATAAAGCACTTCTGTAGTTGGTATTCCAACATCTTGAATGCCACCCCTCACTTGGCATTCAAGATGTTTTGGAACTACAACTCCCAGCTAATAAAGCATGCTGGGAGTTGTAGTTTCCAAACATCTTGAATGCCACCCTCAAACCCAGTTTAAGTTTGTACCTGTGGGCTCTCTTCATCCAGGATCTGTGGGCTCTCCTCCTCATCAAGGGCTTCCTAGGACTGTGTGCTGGTAGTTCCTCTCCAGTTCTCTCGGCAGCAGCGTCCTCTCCATCTCTGGCAGCAGCGTCCTCTCCATTCCACCGCCCACGATCAGTCCATTTAACTTGGTCAGCGCCTTACTGACGTCACTAATTGGCGCCAAGCCCGGCGCCAATTAGTGACGTCAGCCGGCGCGCCAGTACATGGACTGATCGTGCGGCTGCCGGAATGGAGAGGACGCTGCTGCCGGAATAGAGAGGACGCTGATCTTCTTCAAAGGTGAGTGACTCGAGTATAAACCGAGTCTGAGTTTTCAGGCTGATTTTTCAGCCTGAAAAACTCGGTTTATACTCGAGTATATACGGTAATATGAGAAATAATAATGGATATAAAAAGGGATATAATGTGGGACATAATAAGGAATGTAATATGGGATGTAATAAGGGATGTAATATGGGATATAATATGGGAAATAAAATATAATATGAGATATAATGTGGGATATAATATAGGATATAGTAAGGGATATAATATAGGACATAATGTGGGATAAAATATAGGACATAATGTGGGATATAACATGGGATATAATGTGGGATATAATAAGGAATATAATATGGGATATGTGGGATATAATAAGGGGTATAATATGGGATATGTGGGATATAATAAGGGATGTAATATGGGATATGTAGGATATAATAAGGTATATAAAATGGGATATGTGGGATATAATAAGAGATAATGTGGGATATAATAAGGGATATAATGTGGGATGTAATGTGGGATATGTGGGATATAATAAGGGATGTAATATGGGATATGTAGGATATAATAAGGTATATAAAATGGGATATGTGGGATATAATATGGGATATAATGTGGGATATAATAAGAGATAATGTGGGATATAATAAGGGATATAATGTGGGATGTAATGTGGGATATATGGGATATAATAAGGGATATAATGTGAGACATAATGTCAGATATAATGTGGGATATAATGTTGAATATAATAAGGGACATAATGTGAGATATAATGCGGGATATAATAAGGCATATAATGTGGGATATAATAAGGGACATAATGTGGGATATAACATGGGATATAATGTGGGATATAATAAGGGGTATAATATGGGATATGTGGGATATAATAAGGGATGTAATATGGGATATGTAGGATATAATAAGGTATATAAAATGGGATATGTGGGATATAATATGGGATATAATGTGGGATATGTGGGATAAAATAAGAGAGATAAGATATGTGATTAATGTGGCAATAATAAGAGATATAATAAGGGTTAATAGTGGGGATATATGTGGGATATAATAAGGGATATAAGAAGGTATCATAATATGGGATATAATGAGGTGATATAATAAGGGATATATTATTGGATGTGTGGGATATAATATGGGATATAATATCGGATATAATGTGGGATATGTGGGTTATAATAAGGGATATAATAAGGGCTATAATGTGGGATATAATGTGGGGAATAGTGTGGGATATAATGTGGAATATAATAAGGGATATAATGTGGGATGGAAGTGCGATGGATGTGGGCATAATGTGGATACTAATGTTGGCATAATGTGGAATTAATGTGGATAATAAAGGGATTCAATATGGGGATATAATAAGAATATAATATGGATATGTTGTGGTATAATATGGGATATAATATGGGATATGTGGATATATAAGGTATATACTGTAATATGGAATATAAAGTGGGATATGTGGGATATATATAAATAATAAAGTGGGATATAATAAGGGATATAATATGGGATATAAAGTGGGATATTGGGTATATAAGGGGTATAATGGGGATATAATGTAGGATTGGGAAAATAATAAGGGAAATAATAAAAAGGGAAATATGAGTAATGGGATATGTGTACATATAGGGATATGTGGGATATATGTGGGGCATAAGTGGGATATAATGTGGGATATAATGTGGGATAAAATGTGGGATATAATAAGGGATATAATATGGGATATAATGTGGGATATGGGGGATATAATAAGGGATATAATAAAGGATAAAATATGTGATATAATGTGGCATATAATAAGGGATATAATAAGGTATATAATATTGGTATAATGTGGGATATAATAAGGTATATATTATTGGATATAATGAGGCTATGGGATATAATGAGGGATATATAATGGGATATTAATTGGATTTGTGGGATAATATGGGATATTAATCGGATATAATGTGGACATATGTAGGATATAATAGGGATATAATATGGTAAATAATGTGGGAATAATAAGGGGATATAATGTGGGATATGTGGGTTATAATAAGGGATATAAATGTGGGATATAATCTGGGGAATAGTGTGGGATATAATGTGGAATATACTGTGGATATATAAGGATATAATGTGGGATATAATGTGGATAAATGTGGGATATAATAAGGGATATAATATGGGATATAATAAGAGATATAATATGGGATATGTGGGATATAATAAGGTATATACTGTAATATGGAATATAAAATGGAATATGTGGGATATAATATGGAATATAAAGTGGGATATAATAAGGGATATAATATGGGATATAAAGTGGGATATGTGGAAAATAATAAGGGAAATAATGTTGGATATAATGTGGGAAGTGGGACATAATGTGGGACATAATGTGGGATATAATGTGGGATAAATAAATTGGGATATAATGTGGGATATAATGTGGGATAAAATGTGGGATATAATAAGGGATATAATATGGGATATGTGGATATAATAAGGGATATCATATGGGATCTATGGATATAATAAGGGATATAATATAGATATATGGGATATAATAGGATATAATATGGAATATAAGTGGGATTGTGGGATGTAATAAGGGATATAAATATGGGATGTAAAGTGGGATATGTACGATGTAATAAGGGATATACAGGGAGATGTAATAAAAGTTTTTATCGTTTAAAATAGTGCTAATTTTGCAACAACGAATCAGATCTTATTTAACATTTGAAAGCTAACATCTGATTGGTTGGGGCAAAATTAGCTCCATTTTAAACGATAAGAACTTTTTTATTAAATACCCTGATAATGTGGGATATAATGTGGGATATAATGTGGGATATAATGTGGGATATAATGTGGGATAATTGGCTCATAATGGGGATATAATGTGGGATATATGGGTCATAATGTTGGGATTAATGTGGGACATATGTGAGATATAATGTGGTAAAATGTGGGATACATAGGGATATAATATGGGCTGTGGGATATAATGAGGGATATAAGATGGAATATAAAGTGGGATATTTGGGATATAATAGGTATATAATTGCGGATATAATGTGGGATATGTGGGTATAATGTGGGATATAAAGTGTGATATGTGGGATATGATAGGGATATAATGTGGGACATAATGTGGGATAAAATGTGGGATATAATAAGGGATATAATATGGGATATAATATGGGATATGTGGGATATAATAAGGATATAAATGGGATATAATAAGGGATATAATATGGAATATAAAGTGGGATATGTGGATATAATAATGGAATAATAGGATATAAAGTGGACAGTTGTGGGAATAAAATGGATATAATATGAATCTAAAGTGTGATATTGTGGGATATTTAAGAAGAGATATAATATGGGATATAAAGTGGGTATATGTGGGATTAATAAGGGATAAACGTGGATATGTGGGATATAATAAGGGATAATATTGGGATAAAATGTGGGGATAAATGGGATATAAAGTTGGATATGTGGATATAATAGAGATAGTGGGATATAATGTGGGAATTGTGGGATATAATAGGGGATAATATGGGGAATATAATAAGGGATATAATGTGGGATGTAATGTGTGGATATAATCTGGGATATAATAAGGGATATAATGTGGGATATAATGTGGGACATAATGTCCAGATAAAATGTTGGGATATAATGTGGGATATAAAGTTGGATATGTGGGATATAATAAGAGATAATGTGGGATATAATGTGAAGTGGGGGATAATAATAGGGGATATAATGTGGGATTAATAAGGGATTAATATGGGATAAATGTGGGATATAAGTGGGGATATAAAGTTGGTATGTGGGAATAAAGAGATAATGTGGGATATAATGTGGGAAGTGTGGGATATATAATGGGGATATAATGTGGGATAATAGTAAGGGATGTAATTTGGGATATAATGTGGGATATATCTGGGATATAATAAGGGATAACATGTGGGATATAATGTGGGACATACATGTCAGATATAATGTGGGATATAATGTTGAATATAATAAGGGACATAATGTAGATATTGCGGATATAATAGGGACATAATGTGGGATATAATGCGGGATATAATAAGGGACATAATGCGGGATATAAGGGACATAATGAGTGGGATATAATAGGGGTATATAAGGTGTGGGATTAATGCGATGGATATAATAAGGGATATAATGTTGGGATATAATAGGGATATAATGTGGGATTCTGTTGAATAAAGAAGGGACTAATGTGTTATATATGTTGATATAATAAGGGACATAATGTGGGATATAATGCGGGATATAATAGGGATATAATGTGGGATATAATGTTGATATAATAAGGACATAATGTGTGGATATATGGCGGGATATAATAAGGGTAAATAAATGTTGGATATAATAAGGGACATAATGTGGGATATAATGTGGGATATAATGTGGGATATAATAAGGGATATAATGTTGGATAAATAATGGACATAATGTTGGGATATAATGCGGGATATAATAAGGGATATAATGTTGGGATATAATAAGGGATATAACTGTGGGATATAATGTGGGATATAATAAGGGATATAATGTGGGAATATAATAAGGGACATAATGTGGGATTAATGCGGGATATATAGGGATATAATGTGGGATATAATAAGGGATATAATGTGGGATATAATGTTGAATATAATAAGGGACATAATGTGGGTATATAATAAGGGATATAATGTGGGATATAATAAGGGATATAATAAGGGATATAATGTGGGATATAATGTAATATAAGAAGGGACATAATTGGGATATAATGGGATATATAAGGGATATATGTTGGATATAATAAGGGACATAATGTGGGATATAATGTGGGATATAATAAAGGACATAATGTGGAATGTGGGATATAATAAGAGATATAATGTGGGGATATAATGTGGGATATAATGCGGTATATACTAAGGGATATAATAAGGGACATAATGTGGGATATAATGTGGGATATAATATGGGACATATGTGGGATATATGTAGGATATAATATGGACTATAATGTGGGATATAATAAGGGATATAAATGTGGGATATAATGTGGGATATAATGCGGGATATAATTGCGGAATATAATAAGGATCTAATGTGGGATATAATATGGGACATAATGTGGGATATAATGTAGGATATAATATGGACATAATGGGGATATAATAAGGGATATAATGTGGATATAATGTGGGATATAATAAAGGACATAATGTGGGATATAATGTGGGGATATATGGCGGAATATAATGTAGTAATAATATGGGACATAATAAGGGATATAATGTTGAATATAATAAGGGTACATAATGGGGATATAATGCGGATAATGCGGGATATAATGTAGGATATAATCGAATAATGTGGAATATGGGGATAAATGCAGGTAATAATGTGGGATATATGTGGGATATAAAAGACATAATGTGGGATATAATGTGGATATATAAGGACTATGTGGGAAATGTGGATATAATAGGGAATAATGTGGGATATATATCTAATGTGGGATATGAATAAGGGGATAGTGGATATGGGGATATATAGGGAAAATCGGGTTTGGGTGCTGGGTTCTTTGTTCTGTGGGTATAGTCAGGCTTTCTGGGTAACTCATTGGGTATGTTGGGCTATTGGGGTTTGTGGGTCGGGTTGGGTTATTGGCTCGTGGGTATTGGGCTTTGGTGGTGTTTGTTATGTGGTGCCTGTTGGGCTTGTGGGTATCTGTGCTTTAGGGATGGGCATTATGGGCTTGTGGTTGGGTATTAGGGTTGTGGGATTTATATGTGCTTGGTTTTAGGGCATTGGGTACATAAGGGGAATATAATAAGGGATATATGTAGTATAAATGTGGGATATACATGTGGGATATAATGTGGGAAATAATGTGGGATATAATGTGGGATATAATGTGGGATATAATAAGGGGACATAATGTGGGATATAATAAGGGGATCATAATGTGGGATATAATGTGGGATATAATAAGGGACATAATGTGGATTTGCAATAAGTGATATGTGGGGATATATTGGATATATGGGATCATAATGTGGGAATATAATTATGGGGATATAAATGTGGGATAAATGTGGGATATAAATGGTTGGGATATAAGTGGATATAATAAGGACATTAAGAATGTGGGGATATAATAAGGAATATAATATAAATGTGGACATAAATGGTATGTGGATATAATAGTGGGATATGTGGACATAAAGGTGGATATAAATTGATATAAAATGTGGGGATAAATAAATGGGGATATTGGGGGGATAATAATAGTGGTTGATTATAAAATTGTGGGATATAATGTGACACAATGTGGGATATAATGTGGGATATCATATAGGATAATAATATAGGGAAATAATTTGGGATATAATGAGGGAATAATGTGGGATCTAAGATATAATGTGGATATATGATGATAATGTGGGACATAATGTGGGATATAATAAGGGATATAATGTAAGTATATAATATGGAGAAAATCATAATGTGGGACATAATGTGGGATATAATAAGGGATATAATGTTGGGATATAATATGGGATATAATGTGGGATATAATAGGGATATAATGTAGGATATAATATGGGATCATAATGTGGGAATCTATGTGGGATATAATAGGGATATAATGTGGGATACATAATGTGGAAAATAATGTATATGGGATATAATGTGGGATATAATAAGGGTATAATAATGAGGATATAATATGGGACATAATGTGGGATCATAATGTGGGATATAATAAGGGATATAATGTGTGATAATATATATGGGTATAAATAAATATAATAACGGGATATAATTGGATATATGTGGATATAATAAGGGGACTATAGTGTGGATCTAATAGGGATATATGGGAATATAAATTATGGTACAATTGTGGGATATTGTGGGATAATATAATGTGGGATATAAGGTATATAATGTGGGATCATAAATAATGGGTTAATGTTGGAATTAATGGGAATAAGTAAGGGACCAAGTGGGGATCATTAGGGATATTAATAATGACACAATGGGGATATAATGTGGGATATTAATAGGGATAATAATAAGGGACTAATGGGGATTATAATAAGGGGATATAATATTGGGATATAATGTGGGATAATATGGTATATAATGTGGGGGATAATGGGGATATAATGTGGGACATAATGTTGGATATAAAATGGGGATATAATTAGGGAAACTAATGTGGGATATAATAAGGGACATAATGTGGGATATAATGATATAATGTGGGATATAATGATATAATGTGGGACATAATGTGGGATATAATAAGGGAATTAATGTAGGATAATATGGGGACATAATGTGGGACATAATGTGGGATATAATAATGATAATAATGTGGGAGATATAATTGGGATCATAATGTGGGATATAATAAGGGATATAATGTAGGATATAATATGGGACATAATGTGGGACATAATGTGGGATATAATAAGGGATATAATGTGGGATATAATGTTGGACATAATGTGGGACATAATGTGGGATATAATAAGGGATATAATGTAGGATATAATATGGGACATAATGTGGACTAATTGGGATATAAATGGACATAATGTTGGATATAATAAGAGATATAATTTGGGATATATATGGGAATAAGATATAATAAGGGGATATAATAATGGGACATAATGTGGATTAATAAGGTATCATAATGGGATATATAAGGGATATAATTTGGGATATAATAGGGGACACAATGTGGGATATAATGTGGGATTAATGTGGGATATAATAAGGGATATAATTTGGGATATAATAAGGGTCACAAGTGGGATATAATTTGGGATATAATAAGGGATAGATAATGTGGAATATATAGGGAATATATATGTGTTGGATAATGAGGGATATAATAAGGGACATAATGTGGGATATAATAGGGATATAATATTGTGTATAATGTGGGATTATGTGGGATATAATGTGGGATTAATGTGGGATATAATGTGGGACATAATGTGGGATATAATGCGGGATATAATAGGAAAGGGATATATGTGGGATATAATAAGGACTCATGTGGATATAATGATATAATGTGGGATATAATGATATAATGTGGGGATATAATGGGATATAATAAGGGATATAATGTAGGATATAATAGGGACATAATGTGGGACATAATGTGGGATATAATAGGGATATAATGTGGGATATAATATGGGATTAATGTGGGATTAATGAAGGGATATAATGTAGGATATAATATGGGACATAATGTGGGACATAATGTGGGATATAATAAGGGATATAATGTGGGATATAATGTTGGACATAATGTGGGACATAATGTGGGATATAATAAGGGATATAATGGTAGGATATAATATGGGGACCTAATTGTGGGACATAATGTGGGATATAATAAGGGATATATGTGGGATATAATATGGGATATAATAAGGGATATAATTGGGATATAATGTGGGATATAATAAGGGATATAATGGGATATAAAGGGATATAATTTGGGATATAATAAGAGATATAATGTGGGATATATAAGGGATACTAATAGGGATAATAAGGGACATAATGTGGGATATAATAAGGGACATAATGTGGGATATAATAAGGGATATAATTTGGGGATATAATAAGGGACACAATGTGGGATATAATGGGATAATGTGGGATATAATAAGGGATATAATTTGGGATATAATAAGGGTCACAATGTGGGATATAATTTGGGATATAATAAGGGACACAATGTGGGATATAATAAGGGATATACTTGGGATATGTTTGGGATATAATGAGGGATATAATAGGGACATAATGTGGGATATAATAAGGGATAAATATTGGGTATAATGTGGGATTGTGGGATATAATGTGGGATATGTGGGATATAAGTGGGAAATTGTGGGATATAATGTGGGATATAATAGGGACATAATGTGGTATATAAGCGGGGAATATATGGGGTATATAATAAGGGGATATAATAATGGACATAATGTGGGATATAATGTGGGATATAATGATATAATGTGGGATATAATAAGGGATATAATATGGATATAATAAGGGGACATAATGTGGATATATAGGGATATAATGTGGGATATTGGGATATAATAAGAGATATAATGTGGGATGTGTGGGATATAAGTGTGGAGTATAATGTTGGACATAATGTGGGATATAATGTGGGATATAATAAGGGATATAATAAGGATATAATAAGGGACATAATGTGGGATATATAAGGGATATAATGTGGGATAGTGGGATATTAAGGATATAATGTGGGATGTGTGGGATATAATGTGGGATAGTAATGTTGGACATAATGTGGGATATAATGTGATATAATAAGGGATTAATAAATGGATATAATCTGGGATATAATGTGGGATATAATATGGGACATAATGTGGGACATAATGTGGGACATAATGTGGGATATAATAAGGGATATAATGTAGGATATATATGGGACATAATGTGGGACAGTAATGTGGGACATAATGTGGGAAATAATAAGGATATAATGTGGGATATAATATGTGATATAATAAGGGATATAATGTGGGATATAATGTGGGATATAATAAGGGATATAATGTGGGATATAATGTGGGATATAATAAGGGATATAATAAGGGATATAATGTGGGATATAATAAGGGACATAATGTGGGATATAATAAGGGATATAATTTGGGATATAATAAGGGACACATGGGATATAATAAGGGATATAATTGGGATATAATAAGGGTCACAATGTGGGATATAATTTGGGATATATAAGGGACACAATGTGGGATATAATAAGGGATATAATATGGGATATGGGGGATATAATGAGGGATATAATAAGGGACATAATGTGGAATATAATGTGGGACATAATGTCAGATATAATGTTGGATATAATAAGGACATAATGTGGGATATAATTCGGGAATATAATGTGGGATATAATAAAGGGATATAATAAGGGATATAATAAGGGACATAATGTGGAATATAATAAGGGATATAATGTGGAATATAATAAGGGACATAAATGTGGGATTATATAGGGTATGAATGTGGTGATATAAATGGGACATAATGTGGGAAGATAATTGGGATATATAAGGGATATAATGTGGGATATAATAAGGGATATAATGTGGATTATAATGTGGGATAATAAGGGATATAATGTGGGATATAATAAGGGACATAATGTGGGATATAATTAGGGACATAATGGGGATATAATAAGGATATAATGTGGGATATAATAAGGGATATAATGTGGGATATAATAAGGGACATAATGTGGCATATAATGTGGGATATAATAAGGGACATAATGTGGGATAAATAAGGGATATAATTTGGGACATAATAAGGGACCAATGTGGGATATAAATAGGGATATAATTTGGGATTAATAAAGGGGACACAATGTGGGGATTAATAAGGGAATATAAGATGTGATATAATGTTGATATAATGGTAATAATGAGGGATATAATCATCATCATCATATAAATAAACCGTGTGTGTCCGTGGGTGTGTGTCACTGCAGTTCTATTGAATCACCACTAGAGGGAGAGTATATGGCGTGTTCCTATGAATCACCACTAAAGGGAGAGCTCTGCAGTTCCTATTGACTCACCACTAGAGGGAGAGTTCTGGTCAGTTCCTATTGACTCCCCACTAGAGGGAGAGTGTCTGCAGTTCCTATTGACTCACCCACTAGAGGGAGAAAACAGGAACACACAGAGGGAGAACAGCAATAAACAGATGCAGGTAAGGTTGCTTGGGACAGGGGCCCCTGGATTGGACAGAGGGGGGGCCTGATTCGGGACGACAGGGGGACCCTTGGATTTGGGACAGAGGGGGGGCCTTGGATTTGGTACAGCAGGGGGAGCCCTGGATTTGGGACAGAGGGTGGGTGGATTTGGGACAGAGGGGAGCCCTGGATTTGGGACAGAGGGGGGGGCTGGATTTGGGACAGAGGGGGCCTCTGGACTTGGACAGAGGGGGGGCTCTGGCCTTGGGACACTAAGAGGTACTCTGGCCTTGGGACCTAAGAGGGTACTCTGGCCTTGGGACATAAGGGACACTCTGTGCTTCTAGCGCCTGTTATTGTAGCGGGCTTAATGTCTAGTGTGGGACAGAATAAGTGACACATCGCCTGGGGCGCCTGAGGTTGGAGGGGCGGCTTACAATCTCCTCCCACCAATTCAACCCCTTTTATAGTCTATTTTCTTCCTCAAAAAAAAGAGAAAATGGGTGTAGTTTAGGGTGGGTCTGTGTTTAGGGGTGGGCTAAGGACGCCCGAGGCTGTTTGGGCCTACAGGCCCGAGGTGTAATATCTGGCCCTGAATATGGGTTATAAAAAAAACGAATTTTGTCAGTGCATGCCTTTCTGCATATGTAATATATGGAATATATATATAACTATCGCTGTAGTGGTATTTCTATGGGATGAATGGTAATATTATAGCCTTATAATCTGTTCCATGAGGAGAAGGAAACCAGAAGCCACAAAGGGTAGGTTGTAATACAATGTACCCGCGAACTGTAAATTATAGATGATATTAGAAGTCACTTTGGAGTTCCGTGCACTATAAAAGGTAGCTTGTGGTTTATATGTCTCATTGTGACTTCTATTATCCTTGTATTTAAGTACAGTTGGGGGTGCATTATCCACTATATTATCCATGTATAATAAGGAATACGCTGTGTGATATAATAATTTTATTACACCCCAGGTTAAATCACCATCAACCCTCCCATATAGCCTAGTCTGTCCTTAAACATTTCTTAGTAAATATGTCACAGTGCAATGGAATTCACAGCCAGGTTTAGAATGTTAAGCTGCGGCTGATCAGGGAGGATGGCAATGCCCCTCACACACCTAACACCCACCCCACACCCCTTCTATTTCCACCCCCCTTGTGACACCTACAGCATAATCCTTCAACGGACGGACGCAATCCACTTTGGCCGGGGTGGTGTGGGTGTGACCCTTTCCTCATTGCATCTGGGGCGGGGCCACGCGCGCTGACAGACAGCGCTTCCCATAACCTCATTCTTTCCTTCTCCTGTCGGATTGGGGATAAACTGACAGGCAGGAGGGGGCCGCGAGTGGCAACAGTAACACACCGGCTACGGATCTCATAGCCATGGCATCAAGGAGAAGGAGACCAGCCTGTGATAACGTGTCTGAAAACGCTGCTCATTATCTACTCCTTCGTCTTCTGGGTGAGTCGGTTTCCGCCCGCCAGTGGGTCAATGTGTCCCCAACTGACTGACGGTGCCCGCGATACCACCCGGACCCTCTCACTGGCCCCATTAATCACCGGTATATGATAGCGGCTGCTGTCGGTCCCCTCCCCTTCCGCTGTCCAGTCTTTCTGCATCACACAATGGTGTTTACTCGGCCAAATAGGAGCTGAGGAGACCGGGGTCGGTGGGAGACTGCGGGGTGTAGTGCGACGGTAGGGAGACCGGGGTGTAGTGCAGGGATCAGGTAGAGAGACCGGGGGTGTGTGCCAGGGATCTGATGGGGAGAACCGGGGTTTAAGTGCCAGGATCGGATGGAGACGGGGGGGCGGGGGTTGTAGTGCCAGGGATCAGATGGGGAGTCCGGGGGTGTAGGTGCCAGGGATGATGTGGGAGTCGGGGGGATGTAGTGCCAGGATCGGATGGGGAGCCGGGTTGTAGTGCAGGGATCGGATGGGGAAGACGGGTGTAGTGCCAGGGATCGAATGAGGAGACGGGGGGGATCAGGGGGAGACTGGGGGCGTAGTGCCGTTGTGATGGGGAGCGCGGGGGGTAGTGCCAGGAATCTGAGGGGAGACCAGGGGTGTAGTGTGCCAGGGATAGGGTAGGGGAGACCGGTCTAGTGCCAGTTGTGTGGGGAAGCGGTCGTTATAAGACGGGCGGGAGTAGGATCACACCAGGGCAGGGGTGGATCTCTATGGGAGGCTGGTCAGTGTGGATGTACAATACGGAAGGTACCTGTAGGTCCTTGACGCCATGATTGGAGGACACGATTATTAATGTAATTAGCAGGACTACTAATTGTAAATTGTAATTCATTGTAACTCAGCTGGATGGGTCTGTGTTCTCCTTCCGCGTCATCAAACCCACCCTAATAAATCTTATTTATTTATATATATTGTGTCTGGGGTTGATGCCGCCCCCTGTATCTTCACCATCTACCATCTCATTACAATCTCATATACAGCCATGTTTATGTGGATAGATCTATAGATATATATAGATAAATAATATTAGGAATGTACATATCACCTGCCGGGATTACTAGTCGTCATCTGTCAGATTGCAGCAATGGTGCAACATCTGTGATGTTGTTTCTTGCAATTTATGCTGTACCTCTAATTTATAGGCATGTACGGTACAGGTACCAGGCATGTCGTGCGGTACGGGTATGTACGTACAGTCGGCATATCTGGTACAGGTTCCGGCATGTACGGTACAGGTTCCAGGTATGTTACGGTCAGGTACCAGACATGTACAGTGCAGGTTCCAGGCATAGCACGGTAACAGGTTCCACGATGTATGGAACATGTCCAGCATATCTGGTAGCAAGTAGCGCTCAGTGCCTACACGGTACATGTTCGGAGTCAGGCATATACGTTTACAGGTTCCGGCATGTATGGTACATGTTCCAGGGCATGCACAGTACAGATTCTAAACAACATGTACAAGTATCTGGGCATGCAGGGTAAGGTATCAGGAATACATAGACTTCTCATGACAGCTGCTCTAGTACTACAACCTTAAATCATTGTTAATATCAGCAGCAAAAGAGACATCCTGATTTACATCCTGATTTGGTGCAAGAAAAGCTACAATACCGCTGCTATTAATGTGTAGTTAGTAATACTACTGCCATTTGTCAATGAAAATCTGTATTAACTGTTTTTAGCTGTTTAAAACTGCCCTAGGCTGTTTGTGGTAGGTGTCGGTGGGGGTTATTGACTCCTCTTTTCTAGTCAGCAGTTGTCTAATAAGACAGTGGTATTGCAGTGGGTGGGTGTAGAGATGTGGCTGTATCTACATACAGCAGACAGTGTTGCTAAGGATCCTTGAATTATTATTAGCAAGGAGATGCCCTGCTAGTAATACTGCTAAGGTTCCTTAGATAAGGATGGAAAATGTAGTTACAGGCAGAATTTTATGGGGGACATTTTGGGGCAGATTAAATTTCTTCATAATTTAATGAAATCTATCAGTTTTTAGGCTAATGGAAATGATGTCCAGTTTATTTTGTGGCGCTATTTGGATTAGCAGAAATATGACTAGTATTAATGATTTTTACTTGTGTAACAGAAAAACGAACGTATAAACTTTGATCATGTGTCAGCGCTCTACATGTATTCGTCCCATATTCAGGGTTATTCAATAAAAGTTCTTACCGTTAAAATTGTGCTAATTTTGCCCCAACCAATCAGATGTTGGAGCTTTTTCTGATATAATACTATCTACCTAATCAGCAATCAAGAGAGAAAACATTAGCTGTAAACAACATTTTTAACAAAAGTTAAGTTGGGGAAACACCTCAAATACACCGAAACTGGCCTTCTGTAGTGCCACAATTCCAAATACAGTAGAGGGCTTCTAGTTTTCTCCATATTATCATGTGGGATATAAGCCATTGGAGTTGTGAGGTACTAATTAAAGTTTTAGCCCTAATATAATTTTTATGAATGTGCTATTTGAAAAACAAATACAACACCCTTCTGGATTTTTAGACAAGCAAATTATATTACACTTCATTTTTGTATTATAGGACTGTGGCACCAAATAAAAAAACTTTAGAAAGTAGCTACAGTAATACTTGGCTTCTGGATTCTATCATAGTTCAGTGACAAATGGCAAATTTTTACTTCCATTAGCTTGTGTAGACTAATCAATGATGATTATAGGCGGTAGTGTAAAGGGGACTAAACGTGAAAAATATAACATAGGGGTAACATAAGGCAGCAATTGAGCAACTGGGATGGCTTGTCTTAAACTTTCGGAAAATGTTATGTTTCTGAGTTACTTTAAAAACTTGATATTGGGTTGCCAGTCCTGCTCCGCTCTGCTTCTCTGCTGGCTAGGGCTTTCACCATGCCCCTGGGTCTCCCAAATCATGGACCAAATGCTGGAGGTTTCAATGGGATATGTGGGATATAATAAGGGATGTAATATGGGATATGTAGGATATAATAAGGTATATAAAATGGGATATGTGGGATATAATATGGGATATAATGTGGGATATGTGGGATAAAATAAAGGATAAGATATGTGATATAATGTGGCATATAATAAGAGATATAATAAGGGATATAATATGGGATATAATGTGGGATATAATAAGGGATATAATAAGGTATATAATATGGGATATAATGTGGGATATAATAAGGGATATAATGTGGGATGTAATGTGGGATATATCTCCCATATTTATTCTTAGTATATCCCATATTATAGCCCTTATTTATCCACTTATTCCCACATTATGCCACATGATACCACATTGTCCCATCATATCCCACCGGAAGAAGTTCCCTCCCACATTATTATCAGGGAGAGTCCCGGATAAAAGATTGGCCACGGTTACGGGATCTAAAGGGGAGCGCGCAAAGAAGACAGGCGCGCCCCACACTATTTCCTCCCCGGACCTGTGATTAGTCCCACAGATTATGAGCCCCTTATGAAGGAGTCTGGGATGCAGAAATCTCCTTATGTATCCACCCGGAAGATAATAAGCCACATTAATCCGGAGTATTTACATTCGCATAATGTATCTATCCCACAACATCCACCATAATATATCTTAATTCTAAGCGCAAACGGGCTGCGCCATCGCGATTGGAGTGTGCTCCCTAATTATAATACCTTATTCGTCTACCCTGTGAGTTCAGTCAAAAGGGACTGCCGCCCATATAATAGTCCCCATAGTTGCAAGGAGGTCCCCTTATTATGAGTGCTGTCTATTATATGACCACAGTTTCTATCACATACTCGGTATCCTTAGTATATTTAAGTCCCCACCAAGTTAATCCCAACGGGTGCTATAGGTCCGCGCAGCGTAGTATCCACTATCAATATCCCCATTTATATTCCCTTTTATTCCATATCCCACCTATCCCATATTCTAGAGACATAGGATAGAAGTGGCCCTGTTCATAATAATAAGGAAAAAAGCGGGAAGAGGACATCATCCCCCCGGAACATGATCGAAAAGTGCCTTAATTAAGAATCCCAGCCAGGTTATCATATTTCTCCGAAGTGTCAAGTAATAATCGGGGCTGTAGAGCCGCCGTTGGGATTACAAATCATTCCCAGAGCAGTATGGATCCGGGAATTAGGTGAAAGAGGTACCATGACATGATGGGTTAAGGGAAGTCCGGGGCCACATTACGAGTTCAGGGAACAAGATCTTTTATTAGGTAGAGGGAGGTCCCATGACTACAAGGGTACCGCGAGATGAGGGCGCGCGATCCCACATTATATCCCTTATTTTAATCTCCACACTATCCTTATTATATCCCACATTATATCCCACTATTATTCCCATACATATCCCATTTTATATACCTTATATATCCTACATATCCCATATTACATCCTTATTAATCCCACATATCCCACATTTACATCCCACATTATATCCCTTATTATATCCCCATTATCTTCTTATTTCATATCCCACTATCCCATTTTATATACCTTATATCCTACATATCCCTATTACATCCCTATTATATCCCACATATCCCATATTATACCCCTTATTATATCCCACATATCACATATTAATTTCCTATTATATCCACATTATATCCCATGTATATCCCACATTATTCCTATATTTTATCCCACATATTATGTCCTATATTATATCCCTTACTATATCCTATATTAGTATCCCCATTTACTCATAAAAATTTTTATTTCCCATATTATAATCCCATATAACTCCCTTAACTCCCATATACATTCCTTATTATTGTCCCACATTTATCCCTTTTTATTCCATTTTATTGTCTCATATTACCGTATATACTCGAGTATAAACCGAGTTTTTCAGGCTGAAAAATCAGCCTGAAAACTCAGATACTCGTTAATACTCAGTCACTCCTTTTGAAGAAGATCAGCGTCCTCTCTATTCCGGCAGCAGCGTCCTCTGCCATTCCGGCAGCCGCACGATCAGTCCATGTACTGCGCCGCGGCTGACGTCACTAATTGGCGCCGGGCTTGGCGCCAATTAGTGACTTCACCGGCGCGCCAGTACTGGACTGATCGTGCGGACTGCTGAATGGAGAGGACCAGCTGCTGAGGAACGCTGCTGAGAGACGCGAAGAGGACCTGGAAGGAACTTCCAGCAACACAGTCCTAGGAAGCCATGGATGGAGGAGAGCCCACGATCCGGATGAAGAGAGCCCACAGGTACAAACTAACTGGGTTTGGGGTGGCATTCAAGATTTTTTGGAAACTACAACTCCCAGCATGCTTTTTAGCTGGGAGTTGTAGTTAATCCAACACTCTTGATGCCAGTGGGGTGGCATTCAAGATGTTTTGGAAACCCAACTACCAGCATGCTTTATTATACTGAGTTGTAGTTTTATCCAGAAACAAACCCACACTGATGCCAAGATTCTACCCGGGTTTATACGGAGTCACAACTTATTAAATTTTTAGGTGAAATTGGTACCTCGGTTACTCGGTCGTTTATACGAGTATATACGGTATATCTAATTTCCAATATTATATCCCTTATATCATATCCCATTTATCCTGTTATATCTATACCTTTATATCCTTCCCACACTTATATCCTGCTATTCCATATCTATATTATCCCGTTATATCATATCCCACTTATATCCCATCCCCCTTCGTTATTCATATCCCACTATATCCCTGTTATATTATGCCCCCTTATATCCCCATTAGTCATACTGCACCTATTCTACTACCCCATTTTATTAATCTTACACTATATACCACCCCTATTATATCTCCCATATTCATATCCCCTTTAAATCATATGACCATTAATACCGTCCCACTGTTATTATGATCATAGAATCCCACACTATACTACACCTTTATATAATATCCTCATTTAGATATCCCGCATCCCGCCCCCACCCGCTTATATCATTTATCACTCACACATACAAGTTTTCCCTAATATATATAATTTTTCATATTATTATATCCCCATTATATCCCTATGATACTCCCCCATTATATCATTTATGCCATAGTTATAACGCCCATTAACATCACCTTATATACTTTATTTCCCATATTATAATCTCCATTATGTCCCATATTATATCTCTATTGTGTCCCATATTATACTCTCATTATAGCCCCATATTTACCGGTTATATACATTTATATCCCATAGAATAACCCCCACATTATTCCACATCATATCCCTTATTATGTCTTACATTATCCATATTATCCCATATTGAAGCCCACATTGTATTCCTTAACAAGGTCATAGAGACTATGTCTTGTGTGTGCTTCTCAGTATATTGTATTTAGGGGGATAGTGTTGGGTCATAATTAATCTGCCCATCTGTTGTCTTATAATAGAGGTAAATGTAGCAATACAGCCCTAACAATATGTAATGGTGCAGCATTATAGGTGTTAAACCATTTTAGCTGGACCTCTAAAGGTGGCCATACATCAGTGCGATATACTACCCGACGAGCGCTCACGCAACGTCTGCGATCCTGCCAGATCCCCTCTCCCGATTTTATATTCGACCGACATGCGATCGACAAAATGAATGGATTTTGCGATCGCATGTCGGTCGGATATTAGATCGGGAGACGGTTCCGGCGGTTCGATGAACTTCGTGTGAGCGCTCGGTGTCCGGGTAAGCTAAGGATCCATTATCGCCTTATGTATGCCACCTTTAGAGTGGCCAAATGATCCCCCACGGACTTTGGCACTATCCTAGTGTTCAGTATACCCCTGGTCAAAGGGGGTATATGTTCACTGCAATCTAAACTTAGCATAATTTCCACTTATTGCATTCAGTGCCAGAAGAATTTTAAAATCTTGCAATCATGTGGGTTTAAGTAAATTATACAGCAGGAAACCTACAAAATGAAACATTTATCTGCAAGCACTCAACTCTAGTCTATTTATTATTGTAGTTGGCGACCACTATTCATGTTTAAAAGTTTATGCTAGCCATTTGTAAATAGGAAAGCAGGACATTTTCAAAATGTAATTATTTTTCACATTTGGTTTTTGAAAAACTTAACTTTACACAGAAAAAATTGTATAAGACATATAGAAGTACCCTCACTATTCCTGGACAGGAAACACCCCAGAACTGAAACACCAAGCTGAATTTTATGTAAGTTTCTTCTCAAAGCTGCCAAAAATACCCACCAAGTAAAATATCTTTAAACTACATACTCTCAGGTTTTTATGAAGTTGTATTTGTTCAAAAAAAGATACCCAGTCAGCTTGTCAAAATAAAAAGGACAGCTATACTGTCTAAGCTCCAACCCTGGGATCTATTCAATCAGAAGAAGCGCTTACTGTAGAATGTGTTTTCCCATTGGTTAGGCCTGGACCAAAAGAGGGGTGGAGCAACAATTGTACAGTTTTCCTTTGAAGTTTTTGTTATATATTGTTCCTAATATAAACATCAATACAAAAAATTAAAGGGCATATCCACCCCAAAATGAAATTTTGCATATGGCCTAATTGCCCCCAAAACATCACTCACATGAGACGGATTTTCTAAAGGCGAATTATTTACTAAAAGTAAATAACGAAAGCATCGTAGATTTATGATCCCATCGAATACCATATGGTAGTTTACTACTGCATGATGTTCTACGCCCGAACTTTGTTAATTAACGAACATTGTGTGAAAGTGTACGACCGCAGACGATAATTACCTTTATATCTATGGCCCATGGTTTTGCTCCTAAATGTACTTTCCAGCCCTTGTTCCTTCTGCTGTTCTGTGCCTTTTCGTGGCACAGAAGCATAGAAGGGGCCCTACTGGCAGCACCATCTGTAATATGTGTACCTCAGCCATCGCATCTCCGCCAAAAACTCTCAGCGCCCTAACAGTTTTCTTACGTTTTGTTGGCTTGATTAGGTCCAGGACCAGGGACAGAAATGTTGCCTTTATATGAGTTTATAAATTTGCTTTCCTGCGCTGACTGATCTATGGAGGAATTTGTGTCTATATATATATTTACTTGAAAGCAACTGAACTACCTGTTAACTACTTTATAGCACTGAAACCCATTTATTTAAATGGTTGAGTTTTCATCTGGCTTGGCAAGCTGTACAGACTCCAATTAGTTCACAGACAAGGTAAGGACAATTATACGCACTACACATACTTACACACCCATACTCTCCTTCTTTCCAAGGATTTACCTAAATGCTAGGTCTTCCTCCTGGGTTCTCATTAAATAATTCACTGGCTTCGTGTAATGATTTACCTGTTCAGAGACACGGCAACAGTCGGAAGCCAAGGAGGTACGTCCAACAATCCATGAGAAGGCGGCATCTACAGGAGCCCAGTGTCATGATATGGATCTCTGGCAAGAAGCTCTAGTGAATTTTTTTTTATTTAATCATACACTGTTTGTAATAGCAGATTCCATTAGTTTATTATACTGTACCAATTGTTTCCCCCCTTTTCATCTGTAATCCTTTACCATTTGGCTCAGGTGCCATAAAACCCAGCAGGGAGCCAAGGATTGCTATTACTGTACCTTACTTCTAAAGCATACAGTAGACTTGAGCCTCTAATCTCAGCAGGAGGTCAAACAGACGCTCGGTGAGAGTATGTGACCTTGGTTTAACTATGATAAAGGCACAATCCTCTTTTTCTTCTATAAATATACATACAGTCTCTGAACTCTGCCTATGTATAGAATATTGCGGGCTGATATGAAATATGGTTCCGTAGTGAGGACCATTCGGTCAATCCAAACATCATGTATGTAGGTCTTAGTAGAGCTGGAAAACCGGTACACTTATTTTGTTCTGTCAACTGTATTTTCCATAACTGTCATGTTTGGTGTCTATCACATGTTAAATTCATGAATAACAATTTAGTGATTTCGATTTGGTACTTTGAACCACAGAGTTATGAATTCTCTAAAAAATAATGTCACTGCGGTGTGTCTTCCAAAGGTAATCATTACTGGTTGGGGGTAAATTATTTGCCCCCCTTTTTCTTTCCCGGGGTAGATAGGAGCACAACACCTACTGGAAGGGGGCTCCTGATTTTACATCAGATGAACATCTGGATTACAGCTAATTACCTTTTTGGAGCCAAGGAACCTTTTACATCAAATGGACTTATTCTTTTAAGGACTTGGACTGTGACCACCAATAAGTATTTTTCCCTTTATCCCTTTATTTTACTGTTGCTTGCTTTTTTAGTCTGTTTATTCATTATTTTTGTAATCACTATTGCAACATTTTTGTTTTTCTTTTATTAAACGATATTCTATAAAATCGTTAAGCTGATTCTCCTAGTGCTCTAACAGGACTAAGTAAAATCCTGTCCTCTGAGACGCTACAAATTATTGCATTTAGTACTTGTTTTGTATATCTGGTACTATTCCTGCCTGAGTGTGGCAGCGAGTGATCAGGTATTTGTATAATTTACATTTATAGCCGTTAAGGCTGGTATGGGTTTCCAGGGCCGTTAGTAAGTGGGTTTTTGCAGTAGTTTATTCCCGGTAAGGGGTAATTGTTAGTGGACCACAACCTTCAACCTGGTTTTGACCCGGTGACTGGGAAAGCTCTGTTTGGTCTGAGGTTAAGAGTTGTGGTATCGTCACTAGTATTGGCTCCCACGCCATTAGTGAGTGAGTGTGGTGGCAGTGTTTTATATACCTGGTAAGTGGTATATGGTAAGTACGACAGGCCTCAACCTGGTTTGACCTGTGAGCTAGGAAGCTCGTTTGGTCTAGGTTGAGACTGTATTTCCGTCACACCCAGACCACTGATTAGGAACTACACAAGAAAGAGCTGAAGAAGCTGGAAGTCACCAAAGAACAAACAGACTAACCAGGCAGAAAGTGGAACAAGGCAGAATACAGGAGACTAGGATTTCAGAAAATTAGGCAAACCCAGCACAGAACAAACGGAACATGCAATGCTATCATCAGGCATCAGAGGACCGGAACTGGCAGCTTTTTAAACCTTGTGCCGCCGGCGCAGCCGGTATCCTGGGTGCCGGCCATCTGGAGGACCCGAGTGAGTACTGGAAGTAAGTGCTCAACCTTACATTCTGTCCCTCTACACAGTTCACAATGGGGCTAATAAGAGACGTGCTCCTTGTAGAAAATGTGTTCCTTGTAGAGCCACGTTCTCTTATTGCCTTGTCACAGACAGTTTAGGTCCTCACACTGGGTTCTATGCAAGTGTGAAGTGGAGAGGGAAGTTAGTATATATTAAGGGCATGTCCACCACCAAAACTAAAATTTAACCTACTACTGCCCCCACTGTGTAGTTAAAAAAAATCCTAACCTTACTCTATCTCTGCTCCTATGGTTCTCCTGCAGTGCTTGTCCAAGTTCAGGAAACTTAAGAGTAGCTGTCTTCCTGTTGGATGGTTTCTGCCTCCTACTTGTCCTCTCAAGGAAAGTGGCATGCACAGGGAGCTAAAAAAGATTGCTAAAAAAAGATCATAACAGCTCCTTACAGCCCTAGCTCCTGCGGCTCTCTGCATTGCCAACAGACGTGTCTGTTATTCCAGCAAACGGAGGAAGCAGGAGCGAGGGGCTGTAGAGTTCTGGTACTTTTTTTCCAATCTAACATAGCGTTGGGTTGGGCAGGGGTGCCCTACAATCTCATTACAATGGGAATAAAGCCTGTAAGCAATATGAATTGAATTGTACGTGCACCAGGTCTCTATTTTGTATGTATGAAGCAAGTTTTGTTTGAACAATCGGCTGCTAAATAAAAGATTGTCGCGATCGAGATACAGACGATATTTTCCATCTTTGCCAGCTGAAGTTTTGATTATTCTACGTTTAGTATTGATCACAAATAAAAAGAATTATGATTTGGTTGTAAATTACCAATGATTACTTCACTATGGACTGTTGACTATTACATTGTCTGTTTGTTCCAGTATGTTCAGTTATTATTATGTCAATCATTATACACTATATTGATTGTTACTGTAATTTGTAAACAAATGACAAATCATTTTCCTCATAATTTTTAAATTTACTTTCCCAATAAAACTGGTTTCTGATATCTCTCTATGAAAAGTTTTAGAACTATTTTTTCCATTGAAGGCTTATTGCTTGTTGTTTATTTTAAAGTATCATGATGATAATTCTGTGTTTTGGTGGACTGGTGTAACTATTACACACTTATTTAAGCTTATTAGTTGTTGCTTTAGAACTACCAGCAATTCACATCAAAGAATTAACTCTAAAACTAGTGCAAATGTGATTTTCCCATAGAGATGGCTTAGTTCTTAGCTATGTTTAATTCCTGGCAATCACCTTTGGGCTTGTCATTATTTCTCTGTAATTCACTAAGAACATGACAGCTCACATGGCCTTGCCTTCTATAGCGGTCAGTGGAGGGGTACTTCTTCTGTCTTCTTTGCTGCTTAGCTAGAGAGTTGACTGGTTACAACTTACATTATGGGCTGAAGCTTCTATGATTGTTGTGGTACAGTTATCCACTCATGGATAATGTCTCAATAGTGCTGACAATTGGAGACCTGTGTTAGGATTCCAATCCACATGCTTCTTTCTTCCCATTTAATGGGATTATTGCTAATGCTCTATTTTTCTGAACGAGTACTTGACATTACACTTTGAGAAAGGGTCTCATCAATTATAGATTTTTTTTTATTCATTGCCCATCAAAATACTTAACGAGTGTCCTTGGCCAACCTGAACAATGGAAGAGTCCATTCCTGTTCTGAATATCTTTGATCGGATTTACGTGTCAGAATTTAGTGTTAACAGTGTTCCCCTAGGGTCTTTTAGCCGGGCAGCCCACCCGGCTACTTTTTCATGCACCCGGCTGGAAAAAATTTCTTAAGAGAACACTTGTGATTTAAAAAAGTTAGATGTAGGTTTAATAGGTGTGCCATATATTAGTAAAAACTCCTGCCAACTGCCCGTCCATTTACATGGTTTACCTTCAGATGTTATGAACTACAATTCCCTGCAGATGTTGTAAAAAACTTATAATGAGCAATGATGCAGTGCAGAATTTTCCCCCACCAACAAATTCCTGTCTCATCCCACCCACCCGGCTACTTTTTCATGCCACACGGCTTGAAAAAAATTCTGGGGAGACACTGGTTAAGACGGGATAATCTTCAGAAATCCATTTCCACCAAATTTCCATGAGATGCATTTAAAGGTCTAGAGTAATGAAAGTATTATCAAATTAGCCTTGCACATGCATGTGGTCATTTTGTACAAACAAAAAGAGGGACTAATGAAAGCCACTATTAGGATGTTTTGTAGGAAGGTCAATAGCGAGATCAGTCTTTCCATAAAAACTGTCATTTTAGGGTCAGAAAAGGTTTTTATTCTGATCTCAGCTGCCTGAATCAGGAAGTCTGGCTCAATGCTCATAAACACACAGGCAGGAGATTATCTACACCTGCCACATTTTTAATTGATGTCCCTCTGTCAATAGAACTGCCTGGGGGACAATCAGTCCTGCAGGTCTTTAGGATTAGTTCCAAATTAAAGGATGTTTACTCTCCTTAATCTTTCATTTGCCTTGTCTTTTCCTGCATTTGTAAATAATAAAAATAATGAGTCTCACACACACCGAGTTTTCGCAAGATCTCATGATAACTCTCATTCTAGCTAAAGCCTCATAAACACATGTGATCGCGAGGGGAACCCATTTCGGCTGTAATCGTGCACCCCAATTGAGCGGCCGAACAGGCTACACACATGTGTATGCACCTTAATAAATGATTAATTTAAAAAAATGTGGAGCCGGATTGATCTGCTCGCTCTGAAGGTCAGTCAGATAGTGAAGGTTTCATTTACTTTCAGATAGGGACACTATTAACCTGTCAAGAATCTGTTGCAATATAAGTTCAGGAAAATTGTAGTGATTGGCAGAATGGGTTAAATTGGTATTAGTTCTTAGGACCAATAAAAATACCATTCCACCCTGGAACAGTCTATTGTTTATATTACGATTAGTGAAGCATGGAACCAGGTCTCTTTCTCTTTTCTAGACAATGTGGAGCCGAACCGTGCATCTGGATTCTCTCAGTCTAGGGGTCTGGTGGGACTAAGAGTCATTTTAGGACAGTCATACATGTAACAATAATTGTATTTCGGTATTGGAATGTGTAGACAGAAACCAATGTTATAGTAAATATAATAATATGCCCCATTAATAGGATACCCCAACATGGAGCCCTTATTCCCTTGCCAAGGCGAGTTATTAATATCTTGGGAAATATGGATAACACACAGGTCATGTTTGGTATTGGGAGGAATGATATTAATAAAGGAGAGGAATATGTGTATCAATATCCATACAATGTACATATCTACATTTATAAGGAGTCTGTCTAACTGAGGGGAATGAATGCTCTTGGCTTTCGTAATCTGGACATTCCTAGACACTCCCCCTCATGGGAGGGCGTAGTTACATCAAATGTTTAAAAAAGCCTGGTAGCCCAATAATGTTGTTCATATGGGGACTGCTAAGAACGTGTTGATGGACCCATTTTTCTTCCTGCCCCAGGACACAGGACTTCTTCTAGTCCGTAGGTCTGTGAATATGTTTATCCTTTTTATTTTATTAACTGTTGTACTTATTGTACTGTCATTATTATAAACACCATTTTATTTTATTTTTGTAATTCTATGCATGTCCCACCTTTTGGAAATATTAAATCCTAAAATGTTAATAAGTTTTGTCTTTGATGCCTAAAGACTACAGTTAAGCCTTCTGATAAGTTTATATGTGTTGAAATGAGTGTGCATTGGAAATGTAATAAACTCGTGAACTGCTTGTGAAGGACTGATGGCTAATTAAAAACCAGTTAGTGTCGGTAGTGAATGGTGTCCTAGTGTTTTAACCCATTTAGCTGCCAGCAAGAACAGGGGGGGCATAGTAAGTGAGAGTCAAGAGATGGTTTTTGGGGCGTCTTTTAAGGCCGTAACTTAAAGTGGTGGCAAGGAATATCGATTAATTAGTCCGATCACGTGCCCAGACGAACGGCGTTCGTACAAATTGGTGGAAGCGGTGGGATGTACACTTATTTTTTCTAAGCATTAGTGCTTGGTTTATTAGTATTTAAACCCTTGTACTAAAGATCCTCCCTTTGCGCGAGGGTATCAGTCTTTCAAGACAAACTCACGGTGCATTTATTTTTTAAAAAGACAACATACAAAAACGTTCCCACCCCCTCTCGTTTTCTTTTCTATATTTTATTTGGCAAGGATTAGCTGAGGATGGCAAAACTCTTTACAAGGACGACAAACCAATGGAGGTCCTGATCCTTCTTGTGAGGAAGAGGTATTGATTGTCCTGAAAGTCCAGGAGCTGCGGATAAGGGCGGGGGGGATTGGACAGTTGGAGAGGAGAGGACCAGGGAGAGTGGGGGATGGAGAAGAGGAGCTGAAACAAACCTCTGAGTTCGGATGAAAGCGATGGTAGGATTTAGCTATCCAGTGAGGGAGCTGATCTGTTCACGCTGATGACGTACTCTCAGCATGAGAATATACATGCAGGAAGACGGTATTTCTTCTCACCTGCCAAAAGATTTCAAATGGTGGGTTCAAGAGTGATCCAAGCTACGTCTTTTAAATTGATCTTTGCCGTATCAGATGAGAGCTAACGGACAAGCCCAGGCGGGAAGCAGTTGAACGTCAAACACAAGAGTGAAATGGAAGCAGCACAGTTGACGGCAGGCGAAAGGGTAAGCAGAAGCCGCAGACCGTCATGTCAACGGGAGTGGCAAAGCTCACGCACCAGACCCAGTCGCCACCCAGTTTCCCTGTCATGGACAATGTAGCAATTTGGACCCTTTTTTGTTGAGTTTTGAAAGTGAGCTGCAGACATATCAGTTGCGAACAGGACAGTGGGAAAGATACTTGACACCTGATTAAAAGGACAAAGCCTTAGATGCCTTTTTGAACTACCAACCAGAGCCTGACGGGACTATGATGCTTTGAAACAAGGCTCTATTAAGAAGTTTAAACTCACGCGCAGAGGTGTATCCGCAAAAAGTTTCGGTCGGCTTGCAGAGAGTCCCACTGTACCGCTACTCAGATGTGTGAGTATCTGAGACACCCAGTTTTCGCCATTGATTAAGGACGTGGTCGTTCTACCAAAGTTGAGGAGCTGGAGGATTCTTATGGAATGGATAGTTCCTTAATATCTGTCCCCCTGGAGATGTGCGCGTTTTATTGGATCGGAGCCAAAAACAGTGCAGAAAGCAGCAGAAGTCCAGAACCCATACAGCCAACGGTGGAAACATATCCGATCGTCCACCTTTACACAGATCACCCGCTGAAGGCAATCGTAACCACAGGGAAGCAGCACACAGAATGTCAAGGCTGGTGAGAAATTTGTCTGAAAGGCCAAGTGTGGCTGTAAACCATGGAGATACACGCAGATGTTTTATATTAACATATGGGACATGTAAGGCTTCCTTGTCCAGAAGAAAGGGCCAGTGTCACCTGTCCAATCCAGTTGTAATGCTCGTATCTGGTAGAACAGGAGCATTTATGTCATCATAGCGACTGTGACTGTGGGGGATAAGTTACCCCGGGGTTGACGGACTCAGGAGCTAACTTGTCTCTGGTGCGCCCAAGTGATTAACTTTGGGGACATTATTCCTGGAAGATCTTTATGGTAAGGGCAGTGGGGTGGGAGTTTCAATTTCCCCCGGGTGCCTGTGGCAATGTTTACTCGGATTGGGGTGTGTGGGAGAGGGTCTGAGGGACGTGGGGATATCCAATGAAATTCAGGTCAATGTGTTACTGGGGATTGATTTGGGGAGGAAAATGGTCTCTGCTTGGTTTTGTGCCAATGATCCGGTCTTCACTAAGTCCAGCACCGCCACGGAGTGGTGACACCACACGGCACATCAGTAAGAGAACAGGTAACAAGGGGCAGGTAACTGGGGAGGTGGGGCGAGAGACCCAGAGGCAGATGTCCGTCAGTGCCAGAACCAGTACTGCCTAAACTGTGTTTGTTAATGGCGAGAGAGAGTGGGATCCCCCAGTTCACTACTTGATAGAGTCAGGTATAGTACCTTAGGTAGGGGGATTGTGCACAGACTGGGAGGAGGGTTGAGAGACCAGAGGAGGGTGCATCACGCAGAACCACAATCCAAAGCTCCCCCTGCCAGTACTGTCACATACTCCTTCAACCCACACGTAAGTATCCATGTGCACTAGTCAAATGCTGTAGTGCAAACCAATCATAAACCATTAACCCAGCAATGGCATAAACACCTATAATACAGAACAAGGCCCCTCCCCCCAAAAAACTTATATACTTACAAAACCATGACTAAATGGACACTAATACAGTATATATAATACAGTAATACCGACTATATACCAAACAGACACACGTGCAATCTATGAAATATTATACGACTAAAAATCAATGAAATGTATCAGGATAACAAGCAGTGTCACTGTGTTCATTTTTGTAAAAGGTCTCACTTAGCTGCTGGTTACACTGGACTCTTTCTTCAGTGATTATGATCTCAGGTATACAAGGGGAGAGTATGAACTTTTAGGTAAAAAATAAATAACAATAGCAAACTTACAGAACAACCGGCATTGTTCAGTAACTTACTTGTAAAGAATCTCAGAACCACGCTGTCCTCCGAGTCTCCTCCTCCCCTACCCTTCAGCATATTGCTACTTTATTTATCCCACACCTTTTGTTGCTTGCATCTAGCTCGTGGAAGGAGGGGTCAACAGGATGTCAGCACTTCATTTAAAGTCCCTTTCAACGACCATGCTTGGACTCGTATAACAGGCCCTTCACTGCTGAGGGGGAGTAGACAGAGAGGGGAGGGGAATACACAGCTTGTACAAAAACTTCTGCCAGTGTGAAGAAAACAGAAGCCCACACAGCAACATGAAGTAAGGCAACTTATACTAAACGTGATCTAAACATTGTATTAAACAGTTTTTTTTCACTAGACGTTGCCCTTATAAAGGTATGTCCTTTATCCTTAAGATGCAGGTACAGGCTGAGTCCTGACCTGAGGACTAGCTCTTGCTGTTTGTCTCTCCCATATAAAATCAGAGCATTCTTCACTGCACTGCGTTATATGATGTTGCTTTTCCTTGTGTTTCGGTATGGGGGGGTCGTTTGGTATGTCATCATTTGCTGGTTCTTCTAGTGTGTGTTTCGGTTTAAGCTTGAACTTAGGGAAGTCGGTGATGTTTTTTGAAAAATTCTTCTTAATTCTCCGTAGACAGCTCTACCATATGGATGACATGTTCTTTCTCCTGATTCTTGCTTTTCCCCTTTCACTGTTGGTATAAACTGTTCTTTTCTTCCCTCTACCCCTATGACAAAGGCCCAGCTGGATACCACAATTTTAAGGGCTCCCTGGAGTTTCATTTCTTTGATGCCTTTGCCCTTCGGTGTAGTTCGGATGTTCTCTGCTTCTATGTTGCAGGTTCTATGACACCCAGCGCTTGTGGATCTAAAGGGTGGTGGGAGTCAAACAATCAAATAACCGATTGTGTGGGTTGATTTTCTGTTACACCTCTACTTCCCTTTACCATTTACCCTGAACTTTTTACCAAGCATCCAAGAAGCCAGTGTGTTGTTTTGACCTCTTCCCTTGTAAATTTGTTTCTGTCTATGCATGATGTGTTTCTGGGAAGGATCTGTACTTCCTTCTTGGGATTTTACACCCAGGTGGCATCACATTCTAACCAGTGGCTGGGTGCTATGCCTTTAAAGGTATTAAGCCCCTGTGTTTCATTCCTCCAGTATGAAAGGCTTGCCACAGTGTGTGAAAACACTGAAGATCCCTAGACATCCATTGTTTTTGCTTTAGAGCTATCCTGGTATTTTGAAATAGGAGGTATTCATGTCACAGGTCCAGTTAGGGAACACACCTGTGTTGCTCAACCATATTAACAAAGCCTCCTTGGTGGGTATACAGTACTTTATCTTCAATCTGTTAGTGGAAATCCTGGGAGTCTGGATTGATGCTTAAAACTTCCAAACTAATGGCCTAAAGATGTTGGTTGGATGTGGCACTTGTACTGTTCAGAGTTGAATGCTGCTGACAGTTAACCTACCGATTACAGGTAAATAGAAGAAGTATTTCTGACATTTTTAATGCAATGGATAGGGTTTCCCCCTTCAGACTGATAAAAACAAGGAAAGCATGTTCGGGGCAGGGCTCTAGCACCGTATTAAACAATAGCTGTCCCCTAGCGTCCATCTGGGCTCAGAGGACAGGGAATGCTTCATTTCCTGCTAATACTTACATAGCTGTGGTTTCCACATATTTAGTACCAGTTAGTCAATTAGTGGGAGCTCGTCTTTTTTTTAATTTAATTATATCCTTCCATATAGTTAATGTTCTGGTATATATAGCTTTGGCATTTTCATGGTGCGACTGTGTAGTTGTATAATGTTTTTTTATATTTATATATGACCTACATTTTCGACCATAACGAATCATTAATGTACTTTTAAAAAGATATGTTCCACCCCCAAAACTATAACCCAAACCCCCCACTAATGTCCCCACCATGTATGTAATAAAATCCTTACCTGGGATATAATATGGGATATAATATGGGATATGTGGGATATAATAAGGTATATACTGTAATATGGAATATAAAGTGGGATATGTGGGATATAATATGAAATATAAAGTGGGATATAATAAGGGATATAATATGGGATATAAAGTGGGATATGTGGGATATAATAAGGGGTATAATGTGGGATATAATGTAGGATATGTGGAAAATAATAAGGGAAATAATGAGTATAATGTGGGATATGTGGTACATAATAAGGGATATAATGTGGGATATAATGTGGGGCATAATGTGGGATATAATGTGGGATATAATGTGGGATAAAATGTGGG